>NW_021024905.1:1966251-1978489 GCF_004153795.1 Camellia sinensis | reverse complement strand
CTTGTTTGGATGTACAGAAAATCCAAATTAGTTTAATTTGAATTCTGGATTTTATTTTAATAAAAAATTAAATTAAATTCAAATGTTTTTGGCCCAAAAAGATTAGAAGCCCAACCACACACCACGCACCCACACCCGCACTCGCACCCAAGCCCAGTCCAACCAGCCCGGACGGATGGACTGCGACGGCGGCGGCGCGCGTGGGGTGATTTTTGGGTCCAATGGGCCTAGCCCATAACCTCTCGCTCTAAAACACTTGGGTACCCCTTGGGGCACACCCCAAGTATCTCACCCTAAGCCTTATAAACCCTTTCAAAACTTCCCACCAAATCAATGTGGGACAAGCCAATTTACCACCTTAAAGAATTTCCACCAAAACTCCATTTCCATGGTGCACACTTTGGCTTCAATTTCCCATTCACTCGGTAATGGTTTTGAGCAACCAAATATACCACGTGAATCACAACGCGGCATAGAACGCGTTACCACTTTGACCCGAGTAAATCGACACTCGGGGCCCACCTAAAAAATAGACCAAACTTGAGGAAAAATTAACCATTTCCAACAAAAGTGCGTCGAGAGACTTGGGTATTGGTCCAGACAAATTGTTGAGAGAAAGATCCAAGAAATCTAATGCTACCAAATTTCCTATTGAGTTTGGAATGGGTCCTGAGAATGAATTCCTTGATAGGTTCAGAGAAGCTAGTCTTTGGAAGGACCCAATAATTCTTGGTATGTTTCCTGAGATTTGATTCCAAGATAAATCCATGCTTTCCAATACTTCAAGGGCTTTGTGTGGATCTAGGCTTCCATTTAATGAATTGAATGATAAATTCAAGAGCCTCAGATTTTCAAGGTTCCATAAACTCGAGGGTATTAAGGTCAGTTTGTTGGAACTAATGTCCATCACTTGCAAACTACTAAGCTTTGTTATGCAACTCGGAATTGATCCAGAAAGCTTATTTTCCTGGAGATAAATTTCTCCCAAGTTTCTCAAAAGGGAAAGCTCACTTGGAATCGATTTGTGAAAGTTGTTAGCACTCAAATGTAATCTTTGAAGTCTCTCTATTCCTCAAATAGTTGAAGGGATGTTCCCATTTAGATTGCTTCCTGCTAACGAAAGTTCATTCAAATTTCTCAAAGAACCAATCTCTTTGGGAATTTGACCCATTAATTGGCATTCGGATACATCAAGCACTTGCAAGGACATCGAAAAATTCCCAATAGAATTGGGTATTGTGCCACTAAATTTATTTTCTCCTACGAACAATTTTTGCAAGGAAGTGCAGTTTGTCAAAGCTATGATAAAACTAAGTTGGGTACTTCCTGGTTCAGTTGTCAGTTGATTGCCTTCCAATTTCAGCCTTTCAATGAGATTTAGATTGCCTAAACTTTTAGGTATTGGTCCAGTAAATAAGTTACGAGGTAGAAGTAACCAAGTAAGCTTAGTAGAATTGGATAAATAAGAAGGGATTTCTCCAACTAATAGATTGTCTGCTAAGCTAAGGATTTCAAGATTAGGAAGCCATAGCCCTGTAGTGGTTGGAAGATTTCCAGAAAAGGCATTCATATTCAGGCTAATTAAAATCAGTGAAGACTTGTTAAAAATTGCACGAGGTATTGAACCCGTGAGATGATTGTATTGACAGTATAATCCACTTAGATTTGGAAGTAGTGATAGTTCTATTGGAATGTTTCCATAAATGTTGTTAGATTCTACTCCAAACTCTTTCAAGCTAGTAGTGTTGCCAAAGAAAGGTGGAATGGTACCTTGTAGGTTGTTTCGCCCGAGATACAGAATACGCAGAAAGGGTAGTGTACCCAAATCTTTTGGTATGTTGCCACTAAAATTATTTCCTTCAAGAGATATAACTTGAAGATTCTGACACCGGTGTAACTCCACAGGGATGCTTCCTTCCAACATGTTCTGTTGTACTATGAGTTTTCTCAAACGACGCAAACGTTCAAATTCAACTGTCAGATGACCATGAAAGCTGTTGTTGCGAATATCGAGCACTTGGAGGAAGGAAAGGTTTCCAACATGAGGAGATATGGTGCCTCGGAGACCCGTGTTGCGAAGGCGCAAACTTGTGACTCTTTGCCTTCGTCGGCTACATAAGATCCCAAACCAATCACAGAAGTTGGTTTCTTTGGTCCAATTGCTCAAAACATTGTTGGGATCAAAGTTGATTGAGGACTTGAAGGCTAGGAGAGCCAATTGATCAGTGTAGTTTGAGGCACAAATGGCTAACTCAAACATGCATGAGTGCAGTACCAGAGCTCCCAAAAGGGAAGCAATGTAAAGCCTCTTCATGGACATGACTATTAGGTGGAGTAGGGGGCGTTAAGCTAGTGAAAGTGTATGATCTCTAATACAAGAACATTTTTCACGATACCATTGCTTTGAATATATATATTTTTTGTGCAAGTTATTCAGTTGAAGAATATTATATTTTAGTGACAATTACAAAAATAAAAAAAATAAAAACCCCATTATTAGAGTTTTATAACAAAATAATCCTGAATTTTTTATTTTATCAATTTAAATTATAATTTTTTGATTTATTTTCAATGTAAACCATTTGCCTATTTTTGTTAAGTAAAACCGATTGAAAAATAATATTGTATTTATTAAACTCAATGTAGATATACCTAAAATCTTTATAATACACTTTTTCATTGTGTTTAATGACTAAAATGTCATTCTTTTCATCAATTTTACTTAACAGAAATAAACAAATAGTTTAGATTGAAAATAAATAAAAAATTTAGAGTTTAAATTGACAAAATTAAAAATTTAGAATTTATTTTGTTATAAGGGTCAAACCCTAGAGTTCTTCTTCTTTTTTTTTTTCTTTTTTTTTCTAATTTCTTCTATATTTTATAAATAGAAAATGATATGTAAGTCCACTTTTTAGACCCATTTTATAAATCCAACGATGTGTAAGTGATATAATTTATTGATAATTAGAAAACATATGAAATACAAAGTTACTTTTAATATCCTAATTGATTTGTCGCTGGGCTTGAAAATTGAGTCTATTTTATTTTATTTTTTTTGTCTTGAATAATAATGTTCTTTATAAATTTTAAAATAATTATGTCAAAATGGATAACCAATCATTTAAAAATCTAGCAATACGCAATGGAGATGATCATAATCCCTATTACATAATACAAGAAAGAGTCCATAAGAGGAAAAAATGTATATATACATATTATATATGAAGTGATTGTTTTATGGGTAATGTTATGTGTTAGGTTTTATTTCTTGGCAATCCCGTTTGACAAAACTCCTTTAAGTTGTAATTTTATTCGCATTTTTATTTCAGTGAGGCTATGAGTGTTTAGATGCGAATCCAACCCGAATTGTGCCATTCAGAGAAGTTTGTGATGCTAATGCTTTCAAGATTGCCACTTCGCTGATTATGACGGGGATCGAGCTGCAAAAATGCATTCAAAGTTGCCTGTCCGATCATGTTATATTTTTCCAGTTTTTCAAGTTTTGGCCTTCCCGCTCGAGCGGAGAAAGGGACGCTCGAGCGGGGATTGGAAGCTCTCAGCATCTCTGCAGTCGCCTGTAAAAATACTAGAAGGTGTGATTTTACGCTCGAGCGGATTCTCCTACGCTCGAGCGCATCTCAGTTTGTTCGCACGCAGTTTTTGGTCAGTCCGCTCGAGCGGGCTGTGTTGAGCTCGAGCGGAGATCGCGGGACAGATTCTATAAATTCGCGTGTTGGGTCAGATTTTAGGATGACTGCTCCAGATCTTCTTTTTGGTTTCTAGGGTTTATATCTGGGGATACTTTGGGAGTTTTTCTTTGATGTTTTTAAGAAGAGTTCTTCAACTCATGGTTTAAAAAGAGTACATCAAAGGTTGTGTTTTGTTCTACAAAAGAGAGAGTTGTTCTTCAATTGTGGATTCTGAAGAATTCGAGCCTGAAGCTTTGGTGGAATCTGGAGTGGCTCCTCAGAAAGACAATTCCGTGGTGAAGATGGGGTTGGAAGAGGCACATAGAGGTTGGTTCAATTAGGCGTTGTGGATTCGCTAGGTAATTGAGAGTATACCTGTGTAATTCCTTTAAATCTTCTTAGTGGATTGTTTTGTGGCCGTTGCCCGTGGTTTTTTTATCACAGTTGGAGGTGTCCAATTGTGGTTTTTTCCACGTTAAATCGTTGTGTCTCTTTGTCTTGATTGTTTGATTGTTTGATTGGGATTGTTATATTCTGCTTAAAATTGATACATAATCACAAATCAACATCTAGGGGATTTCTAGATTTTTTAACTGATTTTACATTTGAATACATTAATTATTATTACATGTACCGTTTAGGACCATGCTCCATTCAAGTTTAAAGGTTTTTTTTTTCCTCCTCCTACGCAAAGTAATAAATGGCTTCGTGAGTTTTTTGACCAAGGATGGATGCCTTAAGAGGACAAATCTTAGCTACCAGCAACAAAGATATCACTTAGGCCAATTTGAAATTTCTACATGTATTGGACTGTTGAGATAATTATGATAGGAAGTAATATGTCATGTTTTCATGAGGAGAAATACATATCATATGCACCTTATTATAAAATGTGTGATTTTATTACAAAATTTTATAACATCAATTACAAAATGCGTAATCTCACTATAAATTGGCGTAACAAAAAATGTTTATAAATTGGAGTGACAAAAAATGACATAACCAAACCATAAACTTTTATAATATCAACCACAAAATTTTGAATATTTTGTTTTACCAATTTGTGACGATATTACGTATTTTCTGATTAATGTTACTAAATTTTAGTTTTTAAAAAAAATTATCTATTTTTGTGATAATATGCATATGGCATGCGCCCTTAAAAGAGTGTAGGGATGCACACCATAGAATTTCCCTTTCGTGAGATTCCCAGAGACTAAATAATAATAATTAAAAAAAAAAAAACATAATGCAATCAAAACATTTGAAGAAAACGTAGTATACTTGTGTGCAGGGAAAACTTCTTCATAGATTCAAGTTTGATGAGCATGTGGAAAGCTAATGCCGTCAAATTTTGTTTTAGTTTAAAAGCTAAACAATATTTCCTTCGAAATCAAGTTTGGTCCAATTATAGTAAATCGATGTTTATCCAAACTACAAGCATTCCAATCTGTATATTCCGAACCAAAATTTTTCAAATCCGGCATGGAAAGTATGTTGTATCAACTAATCTGTAGACAAGTTTTTCATCTGCACAAGGGTACCACAATTTCTTTAGTCTTCATCGGAACAGTTTTTTTTTTTTTTAAACGATTTGGTGTGGATATGCATATGTGAAATGTTGCAAGAAAATCTCCAGAAAGAGATGACAATTTATTCATATTATAATTTTCCATACATAGAAATTTTAAATTGCCTTTATTGTCGCTGGCCAAGGTTTGTCCTCGTCATATGCATCCTACCTCACAAATTTGATGTATCCATCCATTAAGCTCTACATAGGAACAGCAAAATAAATGAAAGGAAACAATTATATATCTTTAGCATAAAACAAAGTCTAGAGATCTTTCCACAATAAGTAATATGAGAAAAGGAACAAAGCATAAAAGAACTAATATTGTATAAATCTTTTAACACTTCTTTCACGACTCATGAGGACAAAGAAACATCTACACAATATTAGCCGCTTCTGAGAGTTTCAACTGATATATAAAAATATATTCAAATTCAAATTGACCCAAAAAAAAAAAAAATGGTTATATGAGACGAAAAGTAATCATTCAACACATCTTTCACAACTCATGAGGACAAACAAACATCTACACAATATTAGCCATTTTGAGAGTTTCAACTGACATGTGCAAATGTATTCAAATTCGAATTGACCAAAAAAAAAATTGGCTATATAGGATAAAAAGTAAGCTGCTATGGCTATCACCGTGTTGAAGCCGTTATTAATTTGCTGAAATCACAGTAGTTTAGCGACAGAGACATAGAGTGAGTAAGATGTGTTACCTACGAAATTGTACTGCAATCAATAGTAAAGTCAATGGTTATTCCGCGAAGATCAATTTTGCAAAGATTGGGAAGTTGCTTAGCTCTATCAACGTTAACCCCTAAAGAGGGTCCAACTTGCTTAAAACACGCACAAACAGCCTGGCGATCTGCTGTAGAATTAGCCATCTGGTTCAAGTTTTGAGCTCCCGGACAGCACGGCACAGTGATGCCGCCGTTGCCCAACAGGTATTGTTCGCATGGAAGTAATTTCATTATCGCATCTTGGCAAGTAATTGTTGCATTCACAGTCATAGAACTTGCAATCAATGCCAAAATTACCATCACCAACTCTACCGCACACACTGACCTACCCATCGTCTTCTTCATCACCATATCTAGTCTTTTTTTTTTTAAAGCTTTAAGAACAAGACTTTGTTTTGATATGTTTCTTGGGACTACAATGTTGAGGAACACACCCTATTTATAATGCATTTGGGTGGTGGTTTTTCTAATCAGTGTAAACGCATAATATCAATCAAGTTCACATTTTTGGAACCAAAGTAGTGAATTGAGTTATGCTAGGAATTCTAAGTAAATTATTAAATTTTTTGTCAAACCTCTTACATGAGTGTAAGACCTACACATATGTGATTTGTGTGGATTTCACACCAATATGAGAGATTTGATAAAAAATTTGATAATTTATTTGGATTTATAATATTTTCCGAATGAACTTGTTGGCATAACTGCCACTCATTAATGAATTTGATTTGATGCAATGACCCATTAATTTGTTGGTATAACTGCCACTCAGTTGAGCTAATTAACAAAAATAATTAAATGCTAGCATTAAATGCTAATTTAGAATATATCAATGTTAGGCGCACATGAATTACAAAACAATAATGTTAGGTATCATGAAAGAAATATTATGAAAATTCTCCACCCTTGAATTAATTTATAGTGTTTGTAGTGTTTTATTGTATGTTATGTAATCACCCTAAGATTAGTTTCATGAAACTTGTCATGATATTTATTTCATGATGGGTAGTAGTATACATTACAAAATAGAAATACTATTTACACAAAAAATCTTTGCATTGATTACACAGAAGGTCGCACATGAAGGTGGGTCCCACATGGAACCTGGGGATGGTATTCTGTCTTTATAGGCATAACACCGTGTTGTGAGTCTGTAGAGGCATTTTTTGAATCTATTTTGATAATCCAACCGTTCATATTATAGAGTTCATCGAGTAGATCATCCACGAAAAAAATCAAGGCAATTAGACTTCTACAACCCATAACAAAATTACATTTATGTTTAAAAAAATAAATTGTTAACATAACTTTGATAATTTTTTAAAAAACAATTATGGTTCAATCATGGGACTATGCATGTCCAATTAACCTTATTTTTTGTATGAATAGTATACTCGACAAGATCTATAATTTGAATGACTCGAATCATTAAAACCAAATCGAAACGAACCTCAAGCGGGAGCTTCACAACGGGGTGCTATGACAACACCCTCCCTGTGTCTGTCCCATATCTGTCTCATATGTGTAGATCCCACCTTCATACGCAAGTTCGTATATATTGGCCTTGTTTGGGAAAGGCTAAAAATTGACTTTTAGGCTAAAATTTACAAAAAGACAAAATAGGTTAAAATAATCAATAAAACAAAATGCTACATCAAACTCATAATCATTTTGCATTTTCTCTCACAAACATCACATCCAACTGTAAAAAAATCTCACCATCTTCCCAAACACAAAAATTTCGCCTAATAAAATAGCCAAAAATTAAAATAGTCTACAAAAGTAGTCAACATACCAAACAAGGCCATTATGTGCACATATTTTCTGTACATGTAGCATTGCTAATTAGAAAATTGTTAGAAAATATTATATCACTTAACAAGTTGTAATTAAGATTATAAATAAATAAATAAATATATATATATATATATATCCCAACTCTATCTGAGTTGTGAAAGTTTAGCTTGGAAAGTACATAAAAAAAATTCACATCAGGTGTAACCTATATACCAAAGATAATTTTGACCATGCTTTATTTCCTTCACATAGTGTGTGGAGTTCGGTTTTGTTCACTCACATAAAAATTCGGTATTGTTCCTTCGCATAGTGTAAGACATTTATTGTTGCAAGTAATACAATATCAAATTTTCATCTCAACGGTTATAAAGTTTTATTACAAAATTATTCAATATAATTTCCAGTTTTACTGTGTTTCCATTTTGATATTTATGTAATTAGCAGTCATTATTTTATTATTATGTGGCTTGATTGAGAAAAACACACATACAGTTATATATATATATATATATATACCTACATTACTCTCCTTCCAGTTTTAAACCACCCCCCAAAACTAAAATTGCTTCTTTATTTGTTGACTGTAAATTATACAAAAAAATGCTTAAGACATTTCGAAACATTTTGATTATACGGTAAGTAGATCAACAGAAATTTATAAATAAATGTCCCTAAAACATTTTGAAACATCATTTCTAAATGGGAAAGGCGGGAGATGCTTCTCTCTATGACACAAATGTGATCTAATCAAATGTCTATCGATATCCAATTAAGGTATTTTTTTGCAGAAATGAAACACTCGACAAGCCCTACATATTGAACAATTCGGATTACCAATGCCAGCTTCATGATGGGCCCACAGAAGGCCATGTCGACTTGAAATTGCATTTTGAACATGCAATTTCAAATTGCATGTTCAAAATGCGATTTCATGTTGAAATTGCATGTTCAAAATGCAATTTAAAAAGTGAGTTAGTTTTTCAAATAGTTTGAAAAGTGGGTCAATTCTCTAAATATTTTTTTTTAGAATATTCAAAAAAAAAAAAAAAAACCTCCATGTATGGGATGCTATCTTTTTTATAAAAAAGTCATGAAGCTAAAGAGTTCTAAAATGTGTTTGGTATGTAGCAGAAAAAAAAAAACAAAAAACAAAAACAAAAAGGTTCAAAAATTTTCATTCCAATTTGAAAAGACTAAACAATTCTTGTAAGTGAGTTCATAGGTGTTTACACCTTTGGAAGGATAAAACGGAAAATTAAAGTAACAAGCAAAAATATTTGCATTTTCCCATACAATTAAAAAAACTCATTCCTAAATACATTAACTTTTTTTTATCTCTTAAAAAATCAAAAAGTCACTTAAAAAACTAATTTCAAACACTCTTTATGTTAGAAGAAGAAAAAAAGGGGGGGGGTTAAAACTTACTTAATATTGTTTATTTATTTTTTAAAATTACTTTTAACTAATTTAAAATAAATTTATCAAACATTGTTTAATCATATACACAATACGAGTGATATGCTAGTTCTCTATTAAAAAAAAAACCCACCTCCAGCACTTTTTTCCCATCTATATCTCTCTGTTTTTCTATTGCATTTGTCCCCTCTTGGTCTCTCTCTCTCTCTTTCTCTCTCTTTCTCTCTCGGGATGTCGATCTGCAGAAACACAAATTTGTTCATCTTCATACCCCATATTCTTGATTTAGATATGGTATTTTCATATGAAATATGAAACAAGTAAAAAATAAAACAGAAGCTTTATGTGTCATTTATCTCATTTTTTGTTGTTCATAATTTGTTGATATAATTTTTTCTTATTTTGTTTTTAAATTATACTAGCATGTCACCAGTGCTATGCACGGGATAAAATAATATATTATTTATAAAAATATATATATAATAATTATATTTATTTTATTTTTATTTTTTGTATTTTGTCACTCATAAATAAAATTCTAGGTTTATTATTAAAAAGTTTTATGTGAAATTGTTTTTTTAACTATTTTGATTTTTGTGAAAGAAAAAATGAAATAATTATGGATCGGATGTGATGTTCTGTCCTATTTGCCTAAAATAGTCAATTTCGTTCTATATGATTATTTTAGCCCAAATGTGTATCCCAAGCAGAGCCTTAATGAGGTACTTTAGGGTCTGTCTTATTTATTGAATAATGCTTGGGACCCCTTTTGGGGGTCACCCTCTCACCCCCTTTGCCATGTGGCTGGTGGTGATTGGAGGAGCAGGAAAAAAAAGAAAAAGAAAAAGAAAAAGAAAAAGAAAAAGAAAAAGAAAAAGAAAAAGAAAAAGAAAAAGAAAAAGAAAAAGAAAAAGAAAAAGAAAAAGAAAAAGAAAAAGAAAAAGAAAAAGAAAAAGAAAAAGAAAAAGAAAAAGAAAAAGAAAAAGAAAAAGAAAAAGAAAAAGAAAAAGAAAAAGAAAAAGAAAAAGAAAAAGAAAAAGAAAAAGAAAAAGAAAAAGAAAAAGAAAAAGAAAAAGAAAAAGAAAAAGAAAAAGAAAAAGAAAAAGAAAAAGAAAAAGAAAAAGAAAAAGAAAAAGAAAAAGAAAAAGAAAAAGAAAAAGAAAAAGAAAAAGAAAAAGAAAAAGAAAAAGAAAAAGAAAAAGAAAAAGAAAAAGAAAAAGAAAAAGAAAAAGAAAAAGAAAAAGAAAAAGAAAAGGAGAGAGAGATGTCCAGATGCCCGCCGCAACCAGTTCTTCAAATGTTGTCTCAAAGGCAAACAATTCTCAGTCCGGTGGCCCTCTCCCGGTGAAAACGTACAACGATACCTCCGCGGATTGTACCCCCTTTTGTCCATCGCCCAACTTAGCAGGAAACCGGACGTACTCCTCGTCTCGGATTTCGCTAAGTAGCGATAGATTGGGATCTTGAAGACCGTGGTTATGCCAGTCCTTGCCTTCATTCTCCCTGTTGCGTCCTCAACGTCATCTCGGGGGTAGTCATCCCGGTCATTCCGTCGTCCTCTACCCGGTTTTTACGATTTGAACCTCGGTCTGATTCCTCTGCTCGGTCATTTGAGCGGTTGGACTCTTGCCCAAACTGTGTGCACCTTGCCTGCTGTCTCTTTGTGCTGTTCCGACCGGAGTGGGCCTTTACGGTGGAAGCCGACGCATCATCCTCTACCCGATGTGCTCATGATGCGCTGCATGAGCTGGCCCATGGAGGTCGGTTGGTGCATGGTAAGCGAGTCCCGCAGTCTGTGTCCGACCGGAGAACCACGCCTTATATTGTGTGATAGCAAGTTTGACCGGGCAGTCTAAGATCTCATTGAAGGTTTCCCAATACCTTGAATTGTAACGCCTTCTGTGTGTCCGCACGGTTCCATCTTGACACTTAGCAAGTGATCGACTTCCTTTGGTGTTTTTGTGTTGGTTTTGAAGCGCGTAACGACGCTTCGGCCAACTGATGCCACCGTTGTATGTCCTTCCGCCAACCTCTCAAAACCACTTTAAGCCCAGCTCACCTAAACTGGACGGAAGATTAGGCACATAAGTCCGTCATTTCGCCTATGTCCGGCCATGACCTGTCGGAAATGGCTCACATGCATTTAAGGATCGGTTTTGCCGTCGTAGACGTGAACTTAGGCTGTGGGAAACCTGCCGGAAGCGGCGTTGTTTCTATTTCCAGGAAAAAGGGGTGGACTCAGTCTGGCCAAGTCTGTATCTTCAATATTTGCACATGTTTGGCGGGTGGAGCATTCCGACCTCCTCGCTGGCATGAACCCCGTAGGAGAGCCGCTGGAAAGCTGGTATTCTCTGAGCTTCGCGCCGGCGAGCCGCTCCCTTAACACTGCCCGTAGATCCTCTGACTGAGCAGAATAAGAGTACCTCGACGTCGTCGCCGGACGTGAGGGTTTGTAGGTACTGTCTTGCGCGCTAGACTTTTCTGCTGCATGTCGGAATCACCAACCTGGTAACTCCTGGTGATGGAAATGGACTGAGTACGTCGTTGACACTGACGCTCTGACCGGCGGGACGGGGTGCGCTCACTGTGGTCTCCCACTCCAGCTACACCTTTCCCTTTGACATGCCGCTTAAGATCCTCCATCTCGCCGCCATCCCCTGATAACAGCGTCTTGGTCCTTTAACTTGCTCTCCAGTCGCCTGGCGTGTGAGTCTCTTCCGCCGGTGACCGTCCGGACTCCGTGAATGCCCATGACTCCTTCCGCGCTTATCCCGCGCGTCTCCTGACTGCCCTCCAGTGGGCGTCCCCAAGTCAGCATTGGGTGGACAGTAGGAGGTCCCTCTCTCCTTCGGGTATACTCCGGGGTGGCTCCGTCGATGGCGGACAACGGAAACTCTCGTTTGTTCGCCATGGACGGCGATCAGAATGAACCTGGAAGACAAGGTTTTGTCTGTCAAACTTCCCACAGACGGCGCCAATTGTACGGGGAGCAAATATTCCGGCGTGCCCGTTCC
>NW_021024905.1:1928516-1940351 GCF_004153795.1 Camellia sinensis | reverse complement strand
CGACGTCCCGGTTGTTAATGAATTCCCCGACGTCTTTCCAAATGATTTGCCTTGTCACTTAGTTGATAGAGAGGTAGAATTTACTGTTGACGTCATATCAGAAACCCAGCCTATCTCTAAAGCACCTTATAGGATGGCCCCCGCCGAGCTTAAGGAATTGAAACTCCAACTACAAGAGTTGCTAGATAAGAGTTTTATTAGGCCGAGCACTTCACCTTGGGGAGCACCCGTCTTGTTTGTTAAGAAGAAGGATGGTACACTTCGTCTTTGTATTGATTACCGAGAACTGAATAAGGTAACCATTAAGAACAAGTACCCGTTATTGAGGATAGATGATTTGTTTGATCAGTTGCAAGGAGCACGAGTCTTTTCCAAAATTGACCTTAGGTCGGGTTACCATCAGCTTAAGGTTAAAGTCGAGGATGTCGACAAGACCGTTTTTCGGACGAGGTATGGCCACTATGAATTTTTAGCAATGCCTTTTGGAGTGACCAATGCCCCTGCAGCATTTATGGATTTGATGAACAGAGTCTTTAAGCCATATCTAGATGAGTTTGTGGTTGTTTTCATTGATGATATATTGATCTACTCTAAGAGTAAAGCTGAGCATGAGGATCATTTGAGACTTACCTTACGGACTTTGAGAGATCGGAAATTGTATGCTAAGTTTAACAAGTGTGAGTTTTGGCTTTCCACTATTTCATTTTTGGGCCATGTGATTGATGAAGAGGGTATTTCGGTCGATCCTAGTAAAATTGAAGCCGTTGTGAATTGGCCGAGGCCGACTAATGTGTCCGAGGTTCGTAGTTTTCTGAGATTGGCAGGTTATTACAAAACGTTTGCGAGGGATTTCTCAAGGATTGCAATTCCATTGACACAACTGACCAAGAAGGGAGCGGCTTACGAATGGACTGAGGATAGGGAATCAGCCTTCCAGGAGTTGAAGACGAGGTTAGTCACAGCACCAATTCTTGTACTGCCATCAGGTAATGAAGAGTTTCAAGTTTATAGTGATGCTTCGCATAAGGGTTTGGGTTCTATATTAATGCAAAGGAGTAAGGTCATAGCATATGCATCTCATCAATTGAAGCCACATGAAAAGAACTATCCTACCCATGATTTAGAACTAGCAGCTGTAGTATTTGCTTTAAAGATTTGGCGTCACTATTTGTATGGAGCTTCTTGTCAGGTTTTTACAGATCATAAGAGTTTAAAGTACTTGTTCACTCAGAAAGAATTGAATATGAGACAGAGAAGATGGCTTAAGTTGTTGAAAGACTACGATATGCAAATTCAATATCACCCAGGTAAAGCTAACACCGTAGCCAACGCTTTGAGCAGGAAGATGGTTGGAAATTTGGCATGTCTAACCATGATCTCAGTGGAGCCAACTATTTTTGAGGAAGTAAAGACAAGACAGATGGAGGATGAATTCTTCAAGAAGGTAGCCGATGAGGTTATCACCAAGCTGAGATCAGGGTACACCATAGAAAATCAAGTGCTCAAGTTTGAAGGAAGATTGTGTGTGGCCGACGTCCCAGAGTTGAAAAGAAAAATTTTGCAGGAAGCTCATGGTTCCAAGTTTGCTGTTCATCCAGGGAACACCAAGATGTATCAGGATGTGAAGCAGCCATTTTGGTGGCCGAATATGAAAGGAGAAATAGCCAAGTTCGTGTCCCAGTGTTTGTATTGTCAACAAGTGAAAGCAGAACATCAAAGGCCAACAGGACTTCTTCAACCTTTGCCGATTCCTGAGTGGAAATGGGAACACATCTCCATGGACTTTGTGGTTGGTTTGCCGAAGACACACAAGGGTATGGATTCGATTTGGATTATCGTGGATAGACTAACTAAGTCAGCACACTTCTTGCCTATTAAGACCACCTTTAACGCCGATAAACTTGCTTTGTTGTATATGAATGAGATTGTTAGACTTCATGGAGTGCCGATGTCAATTGTGTTGGACCGAGATCCAAAGTTTGTTTCCAGGTTTTGGCAGAGTCTACAAAGAGCTTTCGGAGCCGTGCTAAGGTTTAGCATAGCTTTTCATCCCCAGACTGATGGGCAAACAGAGAGAACGATTCAGACACTTGAAGATATGCTTAGACTATGTGTATTGGACCTCCAAGGAAGTTGGGGAGTACATTTGCCATTGGTGGAATTTACCTATAACAACAGTTATCAAGCTAGCTTGGCATGGCGCCGTATGAAGCATTATATGGAAGAAAGTGCACGTCGCCGATATGTTGGACCGAGGTAGGGGACAAAGCTCTGCTTGGTCCCGAGTTAATTCAAGTGACAATCGAGAAGATTAAGCTCATTCAACAAAGAATCAAAACCGCTCAGAGTCGACAGAAGAGTTATGCCGACCAAAGAAGAAGAGAGTTAGAATTCGAAATCGGAGATCATGTATTCCTAAAGATTTCGCCGATGAAAGGAGTTACAAGATTTGGGAAGAAGGGTAAGTTAGCACCCCGTTACATCGGCCCTTTTGAAGTTCTTGAGAAAGTTAACCTCGCTGCCTACAGACTTGCTTTGCCGCAAGAATTGAGCCATGTCCATAATGTGTTTCATATTTCGATGTTCAGGAACTATATTCGAGATCCACTGCATGTGATCGACTATTTCGGGATTGTAGTTAATGAGGATTTAGGCTACGATAAGAAGCCAATACGGATTATCGATAGGTAGGTGAAACAGTTGAGAAGTAAGTCGATACCAATGGTGAAAGTTGACTAGAAGGAGCATTACGGTGAGGATGCTACTTGGGAAATGGAAGAGGAAATGAAAGTCTGACATCCAGAATTGTTTTTGGAACAAGGTAACTCAAGTTTGGGGACCAAACTTCTTTAAGGGGGGTAGGATGTAACAACCCTCACTTCAACTTAGTCATACTTGCATACATTTATGTATGATCTTGTCTTGTTATGTTACATTTGCAAATCTTGTCTTGTTTGCTTGAGTGTTGCCTGCATGCATTGTTCTTGCCTGGTGTGTTGCCAAGGTCATCTTAAGCCTAGTCACCTTTGAACCGTTTTACGCTTAGAACTATCTTGGAACCACTTTGGTTGACCTCCACCATCACCTAGGCATATTGGCTGAGATGTGCATCATCTAGGCCGAGATGTTATCATCTAGGCGTCCTAGATCCTTGATCCTTTCACCTAGTGATTTTGTTCCTGGATTGGTATGACCTAGACCGAGGTGTGGCACATCTATGCCAAGGTGTGGCACAACTTAGTCAAGTGTTGTCCTTCCAAGCCGATGTCGTTGTCACCCTACTTGCCAAAGCTTTGCCCTTAGCTGAGATCATCACTTGCCGGAGTGCTCTTGCCGTCTAGCTTGTGGAACACACTTTGTCATGGTCTTGTCTTGTCAGTCAGTCACCTTTTTTAGAAGAGCCAATCAGCTGGTGCCACGTGTCCCAGCAGAGGGTTAAGTCAGTGACTGTCAAGAAAGCATATCATTTTGTATCAAATCTTGTCTTTTCGAAAGAGAAGCTTTTGAGTGAGAAAGTGGACTTTCAAGCTTGATCGTTGGAGTTTGAAGCGTTAGATTCGAGTTTTGAGGTTAGAATCTTAATCTACTCTTGTTGTTCTTATTGATCATCCAACTGCATTGCATGATCGAACCTGTTCTGCATGCCCTACATTGATTTAAAGTTGGTTTTAGTAAGAGAAGATAGTGTTCATGTGTTGTTGAAGAAAAGTCTTGTTTTGATCCGAAAGTTGCATCAAGAACCATGTTTTTGTGTTTGTTTTCACAAGATCTTCAAGTATGGGTACCCAGGTCCATGTTTTCGAACTCATAGCATGAAATCTCAGACTTTGTAATAACAAGTTATGATTTAAGCATGCATCTTCTCCATCTTCTCCATCTTCGTGTTCTTCATATTCTTCAAAGGGAAACCCAGATTTTCCCGACTTCCCTTTTGAATGTGGCCATCGGGACCACACCTCGGCGTGAAGGTGTGGGACCTCGGCCAAGACCTGGTTGGTGCCCAGCATGTTTTCCCGAGATGGGAAACAGTGTTTTGTTTTGATTTAACTTAGTTTTGAAGAATGCCAAGATTCAATGCCGAGATCATCCGTATGCATGTGAAGCTTGTTTGAAAGTGCGTTCAATAGACTTTGCCATGTGTTTGTAGGACTTGGACTTTTTCCTTGACCCCAACGTTTGAAGAACTATGTGAGTGGTATTTTTAATAAAGCTATGTTATCATGTTTCGATAAGCTTTGTTTTGCCTTGTTTTGAAAAGTATATGATCAAGTATGAATGATTATCCCTATTTTGTATATCAAGTATTATCTTGTTTGGATGACATTCTTGGAAAAGTCCTTAGTGCCAGGGGACTATAATGCAACTGCACATCTTGTCTTGAAAGTCCTTACTGCCAGGGGACTATAATGCAACTGCACCATCGTTTGAGATATCTCCCTTGTTTTGTCTTATTTTGCCACTGACGATTTACCACGTGGGTTTGTTTGTCCGGAATGTCATCGTTTTGCAATATGTTGATGCTAGTAAGCATCCCTTGAAGCTCTGAAGATTTGTTAGATGAACGTGGTTCATCCCTTGTTATGTATTGTTTTGAAAAGACTTCGGCTATTATTCATGCAAACCCTTTATTATTTATATCATTCACTGAGTACCCAAGCTCACCCTCTCTTATATATATGTAGGTGATGAGCAAGAAGGCGGTGACGCCTAGATGTGTTTCCCAAGCTTGTTTTGGATTCTTGTTATGTCGGCTTGACTTCTATTCATGTTGGCAATCTTGAAGATTATGCTTCTCAACTTGTAATACTTGTATTTTGCATACGTCGGCTTGAGAAGCCTTTTGATCAAGATGTAACATGTACTTTACTTTATTTATAACCAAGTTGTAACCCATGTTAAGATGTATGCCATTTCATTTGATCTATGCACGGCTCTTATGGACCACTTGTATTTTAAATTATTGCTTCCGCACATGTTAGCCCCATATATAATACTCTGATTGTGTGTGAATTTTGAAAGTTGGCCTTCGGTAATCTCGGATTACTGGCCATCACGGCACCATCCTACTAGAGGCGGTTTGGGGTCGTGACAGGAATGGTATCAGAGCACAAGTTCCTTAGTATACGTTATTCACACACTTTGAGTCCTAAGGAGCATAGGATTTCCCTTAGAAGGATGTTAGGATTTCATCATATTGCTTGCTATTTGAACAAGGTGTGCATCGTCTCGGCATGCTTAATTGTTACTTGCCTACGTGTTTATTTGCTCATTTTGTTTTAAAGTCATACTTTGCATACTCATAGCATCATGAGGAGAGGTAGACCTCTAGTTGGCCGAGATTAGTCCGAGGACAGATTAGACAGACTGGAAAGGTTAGTTGAAGGTTTGGCCCGCGAGTTGAGGCAAACAAGACAGGAGTACGCTAGTGCTACTTCGACTCAGGCCGAACAGATAAATGGCCAAAATGCAGTTCTGCCTCCACCTCCACCTCCTCTAGTACCACCAGTGCTCCCACAGCCAGCTTTATATGGGGACGACACGATAGCTTTGATCAGAGAGTTCAAGAAAATGAAGCCACCGAGATTCCAAGGGGGTAGGTATAGAGCCGATGAAAGCCGAAGCGTGGGTTTTAGAAATGGAAAAGCTGTTCGAGATCTTCCCCAGCACCGACGCTCAGAAGGTGTCATTGGCAGCCTTTACATTAGATGACGACGCTCGCAGATGGTGGATGATGGTTCGAGAAGGCAATCCAAACTTGACCTGGACCCGATTTTTGGAGTTGTTTTACAACAAGCATTTTCCCCTAAGTGTTCGAGATCGCAAGACTACCGAATTTCAGACTTTGACGCAAGGCAATAAAATAGTGGCTGAATACGACCGTGCTTTTATCGAGTTGGCGAGGTATGCACCCCACATGGTCAACGATGAATATATGAAGACTAGAAAGTTTGAAAGTGGGCTTCGTGGACCGATACAAGACCGAGTTAACATGCTCAACATGCCGACTTACGCCGGAGTATTGGACAAAGCCATTCTGGCCGAAGCTAACTTGAACAGATACCAGAGTTCAGGAGAGAGCCAGAGGAAGAGGCAGAATTATGACAATCGCCGAGCACAATTTGGTGCCAAGAAGAAAGCGAATTTTGGCAATTCAAGCAACCCAAGGCAGGAAAGTGGTACTGAGCCGACATGTTCAAGTTGTGGGAAGCCACATTTCGGGGTCTGTCGTCGGGCGTCTGGATCTTGTTATGAATGTGGTGAAATAGGTCTTTATGTGAGAGACTGTCCTAAGACAATGGCTAATGATAGTAAGAAAGATGAGAATACCTCAGGTTCCGTACGGAAAGGTAACGTCAGGAAAGGATAGATGAGGCAGGGCAGAGTTTTTGCACTAGTACCAGCAGGCACTCAGAATGCTGAGACAGTGGTGTCAGGTATACTCCCAATTTGCTCTCAAGATGCATATATATTGATTGATTCGGGTTCTACACATTCATTCGTTTCTGCTAAGTTTGTCGAGAAGATTAATAGGAAACTAGAACCCCTTGATTATGTGTTATCTGTGTCTACTCCATCTGGGAGATCTATGATTGTTGCATCCATCTATAGAGCATGTGTTGTTGTGATTGAGAATGTTGAATTGTTAGTTGATTTAATGCCATTGGACATAACTCATTTTGATGTTGTATTGGGAATGGATTGGTTAGTGGCAAATCACTCATCCATAAATTGTGTTTCTAAAAGTGTCACGTTAAAACCCCCAAACCTAGCTGAGGTTACGTTTCAGGGTAAAGGAGTGGTATCCCCACCTTACTTAATCTCATCCATGAAAGCCTATAAGTTGATCCAAAAAGGGTGTCAAGGTTATTTGTGTAGTGTACTAAGTAATCTGAATGGAAGTGTTGAGTTAGCCGACGTCCCGATTGTTAATGAATTCCCCGACGTCTTTCCGAATGATTTGCCTGGTCACTTAGTTGATAGAGAGGTAGAATTTACTGTTGACGTCATGTCGGGAACCCAGCCTATCTCTAAAGCACCATATAGGATGGCCCCCGCCGAGCTTAAGGAATTGAAACTCCAACTACAAGAGTTGTCAGATAAGGGTTTTGTTAGGCTGAGCACTTCACCTTGGGGAGCACCCGTCTTGTTTGTTAAGAAGAAGGATGGTACACTTCGTCTTTGTATTGATTACCGGGAACTAAATAAGGTAACCATTAAGAATAAGTACCCATTACCGAGGATAGATGATTTGTTTGATCAGTTGCAAGGAGGACGAGTCTTTTCCAAAATTGACCTTAGGTCGGGTTACCATCAGCTTAAGGTTAAAGCCGAGGATGTTGAGAAGACCGCTTTTCAGACGAGGTATGGCCACTACGAATTTTTAGTAATGCCTTTTGGAGTGACCAATGCCCCTGCAGCATTTATGGATTTGATGAACAGAGTCTTTAAGCCATATCTAGATGAGTTTGTGGTTGTTTTCATTGATGATATATTGATCTACTCTAAGAGTAAAGCTGAGCATGAGGATCATTTGAGACTTGCCTTACGGACTTTGAGAGATCGGAAATTGTATGCTAAGTTTAACAAGTGTGAGTTTTGGCTTTCCACTATTTCATTTTTGGGCCATGTGATTGATGAAGAGGGTATTTCAGTCGATCCTAGTAAAATTGAAGCCGTTGTGAATTGGCCGAGGCCGACTAATGTGTCCGAGGTTCGTAGTTTTCTGAGATTGGCAGGTTATTACAAAAAGTTTGTGAGGGATTTCTCAAGGATTGCAATTCCATTGACACAACTGACCAAGAAGGGAGCGGCTTACAAATGGACTGAGGATAGGGAATCAGCCTTCCAGGAGTTGAAGACGAGGTTAGTCACAGCACCAATTCTTGTACTGCCATCAGGTAATGAAGAGTTTCAAGTTTATAGTGATGCTTCGCATAAGGGTTTGGGTTGTGTATTAATGCAAAGGAGTAAGGTCATAGCATATGCATCTCGTTAGTTGAAGCCACGTGAAAAGAACTATCCTACCCATGATTTAGAACTAGCAGCCATAGTATTTGCTTTAAAGATTTGGCGTCACTATTTGTATGGAGCTTCTTGTCAGGTTTTTACAAATCATAAGAGTTTAAAGTACTTGTTCACTCAGAAAGAATTGAATATGAGACAGAGAAGATGGCTTGAGTTGTTAAAAGACTACGATATGCAAATTCAATATCACCCAGGTAAAGCTAACACCGTAGCCGATGCTTTGAGCAGGAAGATGGTTGGAAATTTGGCATGTCTAACCATGATCTCAGTGGAGCCAACTATTGTTGAGGAAGTAAAGACAAGACAAATGGAGGATGAATTCTTCAAGAAGGTAGCCGATGAGGTTATCACCAAGCCGAGATCAGGGTACACCATAGAAAATGAAGTGCTCAAGTTTGAAGGAAGATTATGTGTGGCCGACGTCCCAGAGTTGAAAAGAAAAATTTTGCAGGAAGCTCATGGTTCCAAGTTTGCTATTCATCCAGGGAACACCAAGATGTATCAGGATGTGAAGCAGACGTTTTGGTGGCCGAATATGAAAGGAGAAATAGCCGAGTTCGTGTCCCAGTGTTTGTATTGTCAACAAGTGAAAGCAGAACATCAAAGGCCAGCAGGACTTCTTCAACCTTTGCTGATTCCTGAGTGGAAATGGGAACACATCTCCTGGACTTTGTGGTTGGTTTGCTGAAGACACACAAGGGTATGGATTCGATTTGGGTTATCGTGGATAGACTAACTAAGTCAGCACACTTCTTGCCTGTTAAGACCACCTTCAACACCGATAAACTTGCTTTGTTATATATGAATGAGATTGTTAGACTTCATAGAGTGCCGATGTCAATTGTGTCGGACCGAGATCCGAAGTTTGTTTCCAGGTTTTGGCAGAGTCTACAAAGAGCTTTCGGAGCCGAGTTGAGGTTTAGCACAGCTTTTCATTCCCAGACTGATGGGCAAACAGAGAGAATGATTCAGACACTTGAAGATATGCTTAGACTATGTGTATTGGACCTCCAAGGAAGTTGGGGAGTACATTTGCCATTGGTGGAATTTACCTACAACAACAGTTATCAAGCTAGCATTGGCATGGCGCCGTATGAAGCATTGTATGGCAGAAAGTGCAGGTCGCCAATATGTTGGACCGAGGTAGGGGACAAAGCTCTGCTTGGTCCCGAGTTAATTCAAGTGACAACCGAGAAGATTAAGCTCATTCAGCAAAGAATCAAAACCGCTCAGAGTCGACAGAAGAGTTATGCCAACCAGAGAAGAAGAGAGTTAGAATTCGAAGTCGGAGATCATGTATTCCAAAAGATTTCGCCGATAAAAGGAGTTACAAGATTTGAGAAGAAGGGTTAGTTAGCACCCCGTTACATCGGCCCTTTTGAAGTTCTTGAGAAGGTTAACCTCGCTGCCTGCGGACTTGCTTTGCCACCAGAATTGAGCCAAGTCCATAATGTGTTTCATATTTCGATGTTGAGGAAGTACATTCGAGATCCACTGCATGTGATCAACTATTTCGGGATTGTAGTTAATGAGCATTTAGGCTACGAAGAGAAGCCGATACGGCTTATCGATAGGCAAGTGAAATAGTTGAGAAGTAAGTCGATACCAATGGTGAAAGTTGACTGGAATGAGCATTACGGTGAGGATGCTACTTGGGAAATGGAAGAGGAAATGAAAGTCCGACATCCAGAATTGTTTTTGGAACAAGGTAACTCAAGTTTGGGGACCAAACTTCTTTAAGGGGGGTAGGATGTAACAACCCTCACTTCAACTTAGTCATACTTGCATACATTTATGTATGATCTTGTCTTTGTTATGTTACATTTGCAAATCTTGTCTTGTTTTGCTTGAGTGTTGCCTGCATGCATTGTTCTTGCCTGGTGTGTTGCCAAGGTCATCTTAAGCCTAGTCACCTTTGAACCGTTTTACGCTTAGAACTATCTTGGAACCACTTTGGTTGACCTCCACCATCACCTAGGCATATTGGCTGAGATGTGCATCATCTAGGCCGAGATGTTATCATCTAGGCGTCCTAGATCCTTGATCCTTTCACCTAGTGATTTTGTTCCTCGATTGGTATGACCTAGACCGAGGTGTGGCACATCTATGCCAAGGTGTGGCACAGCTTAGTCAAGTGTTGTCCTTCCAAGCCGATGTCGTTGTCACCCTACTTGCCGAAGCTTTGCCCTTAGCCGAGATCATCACTTGCCGGAGTGCTCTTGCCGTCTAGCTTGTGGAACACACTTTGTCATGGTCTTGTCTTGTCAGTCAGTCACCTTTTTTAGAAGAGCCAATCAGCTGGTGCCACGTGTCCCAGCAGAGGGTTAAGTCGAGAAAACATATCATTTTGTTTCAAATCTTGTCTTTTAGAAAGAGAAGCTTTTGTGTGAGAGAGTGGACTTCCAAGCTTGATCGTTGGAGTTTGAACCGTTAGATTCGAGTTTTGAGGTTAGAATCTTAATCTACTCTTGTTGTTCTTATTGATCATCCAGCTGCATTGCATGATCGAACCTGTTCTGCATGCCCTACATTGATTTAAAGTTGGTTTTAGTAAGAGAAGATAGTGTTCATGTGTTGTTGAAGAAAAGTCTTGTTTTGATCCGAAAGTTGCATCAAGAACCATGTTTTTGTGTTTGTTTTCACAAGATCTTCAAGTATGGGTACCCAGGTCCATGTTTTCAAACTCATAGCATGAAATCTCAGACTTTGTAATAACAAGTTATGATTTAAGCATGCATGTTCTTCATCTTCTCCATCTTTGTGTTCTTCATGTTCTTCAAAGGGAAACCCAGATTTTCCCGACTTCGCTTTTGAATGTGGCCGTCGGGACCACACCTCGGCGTGAAGGTGTGGGACCTCGGCCAAGACCTGGTTGGTGCCCAGCATGTTTTCCCGAGATGGGAAATAGTGTTTTTTTTTTTATTTAACTTAGTTTTAAAAAATGCCGAGATCATCCGTATGCATGTGAAGCTTGTTTGAAAGTGCGTTCAATAGACTTTGCCATGTGTTTGTAGGACTTGGACTTTTGCCTTAACCCCGACATTTGAAGAACTATGTGAGTGGTATTTTTAATAAAGCTATGTTATCATGTTTTGATAAGCTTTGTTTTGTCTTGTTTTGAAAAGTATTTGATCAAGCATGAATGATTATCCCTATTTTGTATATCAAGTATTATCTTGTTTGGATGACATTCTTGGAAAAGTCCTTAGTGCCAGGGGACTATAATGCAACTGCACATCTTGTCTTGAAAGTCCTTAGTGCCAGGGGACTATAATGCAACTGCACCATCGTTTGAGATATCTCCCTTGTTTTGTCTTGTTTTGCCACCGACGATTTACCGCGTGGGTTTGTTTGTCCAGAATGTCATCGTTCTGCAATATGTTGATGCTAGTAAGCATACCTTGAAGCTTTGAAGATTTGTTAGATGAACGTGGTTCATCCCTTGTTATGTATAGTTTGATAGTTATTATTTTGAAAAGACTTCGGCTATTATTCATGCAAACCCTTTATTATTTATATCATTCACTGAGTACCCAAGCTCACAATCTCCATATATATATGTAAATGATGAGCAAGAAGGTGGTGACGCCTAGATGTGTTTCGCAAGCTTGTTTTGGATTCTTGTTATGTCGGCTTGACTTGTATTCATGTCGACAATCTTGAAAATTATGCTTCTCGGCTTATAATGCTTGTAATGTACACATGTCGGCTGGAGAAGCCTTTTGATCAAGATGTAACATGTATTTTGTACTTTATTGTATTTGTATCCAAGTTGTAATATTATGTAAAGTTGTATGCCATTCCATGTAA
>NW_021024905.1:1865790-1900637 GCF_004153795.1 Camellia sinensis | reverse complement strand
GCAGCATACAATGTTTCTAATATATTCATATTCCCTAGGATTACTTAAATGTTGAGGATGCATTAAATTAATTAATTAATTGACATTATACGTAGAAATGATAACTGTATTTTAATCCCAACATTATTTATACCGTACCTTCAGGTACAGACATACACTAGTATATATATAAAAGGAAGGTTATTTTAATCAATTTACTTGAACTTGTACTTTTAGACAAATTGTGTTGTGATGATCTGGGGTGTTGTGAGTGCATATTGTTGTTGTTGATGATGAATGATGATGAAATAGATAAGATACATGTATATGACTTGATCTGTGCAAAGTAAATATTTGTAGCTAAAATTTGTACATATAAAAGGCTTTGATTTGTCCAAATTGATGATCATGATGAAGAGGTTGAAGAGTGTAGCAAAGAGGTTGAAGAAGTACTTGGAAGAGGCACATACAAATCTATTTCGTTTTTAATTTTTTGATGTTTTTTGTATAATGATGAACAGATAGGATTTGGTGATTATGTTGTTGATTAACAGATAGAATTAGGTACGTGCTTTGGTATGATTTGGATTGGTGTTTGTGTTTCCAAATTGGTGAGTAACTTTGTATTTGTGTTACGAAGATAAGAATGAAAGGAGATGTGAGGTTGCTAAAAAATTAGTAGAGCATCTTTATTGAAATATTTAGGTGGGTTGAAAGAGTAGTTTTTTTTTTTTTTTTTTGGGACTCATTTTGTGGTATGGTATACAATCTGATCCTTCGGTTTGAAATAATAATTGATCCTCATGAAATGGTTTTCAAATGGATTTTAACATATTCTTAAGTGATTTTTCAAATGATTTTTAATGTTTCATTGTGTTGGATTTGTGTTATTTATTTATTTATTTATTTTTTTGTTGTTTCGGTTTGTGTTTGTGTTTCTAATATTTATGTTTCTAAGATTTCTGTTTGGGTTTGTGTGATTAGGTATGCAATCAATGGAACTACTGAAAAAGTTGAAAACAAAGCTTAAGAGACACAAAGTATTGGAACAGAGCGTTGAAAATCATTATATTTCTTTTCAATCAAAGTAAAAGAGACATCAATTTGGGTTTGTGTTTATAAGATTTGGGTTTGTATTTGTGTTGTCAGGCGAGGGTCTTGACATTGGTTTGTGGGACTGTTGACATTGGTTTGGGTCTCAACATTTTCTTTTTTATTTATTTTTTCTTCAACCCGTATGTCTCTCATAGGTCATTATTTTTGTTTTATTTTATTTTATTTTTATTTCTATAACCCAATTTAAATTTTCATTCATAATTCATGGACTATTTCTTCATTTGTTAAAGACATGGTGAAGAAATTGAAAAGAAATAGAGTAAGGAAAGAGATAATAGTCGGTTTTCTTAATTGTGCTACGCATTCAAATGCTTGGCCACTATCATATTTTTATTTATTTTATGTGCTATTCAAATTATGTTGATATATTATTATTATTTTTCAATAGGAATGCAAAATGTGTTGATATATTATTATTTTTTTAATAAGAATGAAAAAAAATACTCCCTCCGTCCCAAAATATTAGTCCCTTATTCCATTTTTCATTGTCCCAAAATATTAGTCCCTCTTCAAAATAAGTACAAAAATAATATAAATTTCCTATTTTACCCTTCTTTTAAATTAATAAACAACATAAAAAGTACAATTATGCATTGATATTCCCAAAAAATGTACTATCAAAAGGATAATTTTGGAAAATCAACTTTTTTCAAATGCAATAATTGTACTACCAAAAAAAGTTGAATTCCCCAAAAGGGACCATTATTTTGGGACGGAGGGAGTATGTGAAAGACAGACCTCGCAAAAGACTGATGGCTACTTTTTTCTACCGACAAATTGCTTGGATTGTTAATGGTATTTATTTATTATTTAGTAAAATACGTAAAAGATCTCAGATTGTTCAAATTGAAAACATGCAAATAGTTTAGATTAAAAATAAATCAGAAATTTAATATTTAAATTTCTAAAATTAAAAACTCAATAGTTTATTTTTTATAAGTATTAAATTCTAAGTTTTATTTTTTATTTTTGGTAATTTTTTCTAAATTTTAATGATACCTAAAATTATTCAAATAAGATTGGCTTATTTGTGGTGGCAACATACAATGTTTCTAATATATTCATATTCCCTAGGATTACTTAAATGTTGAGGATGCATTAAATTAATTAATTAATTGACATTATACGTAGAAATGATAACTGTATTTTAATCCCAACATTATTTATACCGTACCTTCAGGTACAGACATACACTAGTATATATATAAAAGGAAGGTTATTTTAATCAATTTACTTGAACTTGTACTTTTAGACAAATTATTTCAACGCTTTAACTTTTTGGCAAATAAAAATGAAATTTAAATTTATGAAGCGGGTGTCCTATCTATATTTGTAAAGGAGTTATTCCCTTAAGGGCAAATTACATATACACCCCTCGAGGTTTGGCTAAATTACAGATACCCCTCTGAGGTTTTGGAAATTACATCCTGCCCCTGAGGTTTGTATTTTCATAACAATTTGCCCCCTGAGGTTTATATTTCATAACAAATTACCCCCTAATTTCTTATGCAAATATAGCATTCAGGGGGGAATTCGTAATTTCTCAAACCTCAGGGGGGTATCTGTAATTTTGTCAAACCTGGAGGGGTGTATATGTAATTTGCCCAAAAAGAAACAATTGCGAGTATAAATTTATAAATTAAGATTTATGCGTAAATACTTTTTTAAAATTTGTAGTTTTTGATACGTGAACACACCACCCTTATGGAGACAGATCAGCAAACGGCCTTCCCTTGATTTTTGTAAGTGGAACGTCGAGACGCTCGTTGCTAAAATGAAACGGCTTGACTTGACAGGGACAGACTCCCTCGAGGTTTGGTTAAAACTCTTGCATAAACTATGTTTACAATTTAAGTTTGCAATGTGGTCGGTTTATTAACATCAATGATTTACAATTCAAGTGAACTGCGAGAAGCTCAGCGCGACTATCCTTGGGCGTTTCTACTTGAATCCATCATCCGATGACATTTTAGGGAGTCGGCAAAATAAGGATGCATTGGGGGGTGGGCAGGAGGCAGAGAAAATTGGTTAGAAGAACGTTGTGAATGAGATGAATGACATAGAGCTGAGCTTTGATTGTTGGAGACTGGACTCCCCCAATGGTGGTGATGTTGGAAACGAGCCCGCAATTAATGTCATGATGAAAAGGAATGACGTGCAGAATCTAACAAGAAATCAGCGTATTAAGCTGCCGGACGCCGGAGAGAGTTGGTCGGACCTATTTCCCAACCTCGTCAAGTTGTCTAGCACATCTGTAGCTGATGGAGATGAGGACAATAACGATTCAGTGGAGGAGCTGAGGAAGGCGTTGCAAAAACTTAAACAATTGACGCAAACCAAAATAAGATCGCAAGATGTTTGGTGGGGCTTTTTTGAGTCAACTTATGGCTTCTAACTTTTAAAAAGGTATTTTGGATATTTGGTTAAATTTATTTCAAATAGTTTCTGATTCTAACAATTTATTTTAACTCAAAAAGGCTGATTCTAAGAAGTTGTTCACCCCTTGCTTCTGAATATCAGTTTTTGCTGCAGACATGTTAATTTATAGTTATACTCTTAAATTTTTCTTATTTTTTTATTTTTTTTAAAATAGAAAAAGACCCAAATGGATTATAAATTATTATTATTATTTTTTATGAGAAATACAGACAAGTAGTAAATAACAAAAAATAAAAATTAATTGAAAATTCACCACCACCTTCTCCTTCCAGTTTGCCCACACCTCCACTTACTCCAATCTCCACTCCACCGCCACCTCCTACTGAGGTTCCTACACTACCACCTCCTCCTAGTATTCCTATATCATTACCACCACCTCATCCTTCTAGTGTGCCCACACCTCCACCTACTTCTATTTCCACTCCACCTCCTCCTAGTGTTCTTACTTTTTCACCACCACCTTCTCCTTCCAGTTTGCCCACACCTCCACTTACTCCAATCTCCACTCCACCGCCACCTCCTACTGAGGTTCCTACACTACCACCTCCTCCTAGTATTCCTATATCATTACCACCACCTCATCCTTCTAGTGTGCCCACACCTCCACCTACTTCTATTTCCACTCCACCTCCTCCTAGTGTTCTTACTTTTTCACCACCACCTTCTCCTTCCAGTTTGCCCACACCTCCACTTACTCCAATCTCCACTCCACCGCCACCTCCTACTGAGGTTCCTACACTACCACCTCCTCCTAGTATTCCTATATCATTACCACCACCTCATCCTTCTAGTGTGCCCACACCTCCACCTACTTCTATTTCCACTCCACCTCCTCCTAGTGTTCTTACTTTTTCACCACCACCTTCTCCTTCCAGTTTGCCCACACCTCCACTTACTCCAATCTCCACTCCACCGCCACCTCCTACTGAGGTTCCTACACTACCACCTCCTCCTAGTATTCCTATATCATTACCACCACCTCATCCTTCTAGTGTGCCCACACCTCCACCTACTTCTATTTCCACTCCACCTCCTCCTAGTGTTCTTACTTTTTCACCACCACCTTCTCCTTCCAGTTTGCCCACACCTCCACTTACTCCAATCTCCACTCCACCGCCACCTCCTACTGAGGTTCCTACACTGGTACCTCCTCCTAGTGTTCCTACGTTGTCACCACCACC
This sequence comes from Camellia sinensis, assembly GCF_004153795.1. Taxonomy (NCBI): domain Eukaryota; kingdom Viridiplantae; phylum Streptophyta; class Magnoliopsida; order Ericales; family Theaceae; genus Camellia; species Camellia sinensis. Next base: position 1,895,922 of record NW_021024905.1, on the reverse strand, counting down.
TCCTCCTTCTTATGTGCCCATACCTCCTCATATTCCTATTTCTATTCCACCGTTGCCATCTTCAACTCCGCCACCTTCGACTTTTCCTAAGAAAGCCAGATGCATGAATAAGGCTTATCAAGCGTGCTATTGGAGAGAGTTTACTTGTCCCATTGCTTGTCCTGAGCAATGTGAGGTTGATTGTGTCACATGCAGTCCTGTTTGCAGTAAGTTTCTCATTCTCTCTTCTTTCTTTTTTTGGCCCAAATGAGGAAAATATTTTGTATAAATCAATTTTTTATTATATTGTTTAGTCTACAAACACACAACTCTATCACAAAATTAGATAAGGCATATAAATCTCATAAAATCTTATCTATTCATATGTATTTTTTTGTGTGATTCTATAAATATCCTATTATTAATTCTTTAATCATATTATTAAGATAATCAGAAGCTTATTTGCTGTATAATTGATAATTTAAAAACAAATTTTAAAAATATGTCTCCCATATCAATTTTTTAAAATTATTTTTCTTACTATTAAAAAAAGAGTTAATCAGCTAAAAGTCTAATTTACAAATGTTATGGTAACTTAGGTCCTATTTAAGATTTTTTCAATCAATAAGCCCTATTTAGTAAAATTGATAATATTATCATTTTTTTCCCAATTTTTAAAATTAAGAACATTATCAAATTTGTATAGTAATGTTCTAGATAATTGTTTCAGTAACTAATAAAAAAAGCAAAGTGTGAGATCAAATATTTTTATCCTTCTACTAATTGGTTTGATTCAGCTGTTCAATAAAACCAAGAATATTAACAGTTTTTTTAAGTTTTAAAATTGACAACATTATCAATTTTTTTTTTAAATTTTTAAAGTTTTTTATTTATTTTATTTTATTTTTTTTCAATTTTGCATATAATGTTCCATCATCATACTCTTTTATAGACACAAAATTTTCAATTTTACACAAAAAAATAATTCAAAATTTTTTTTCAGTTTAAAAAAAAAAACGCTTTTTTTTGGCAGGTAATTTTTTTTAATAGTTTTTTTCAATTTGAAAGTTGATATTTTAAAGTTTTGAAAATCAAATAAATGTCAAATTATCATGTTCTTTTATAGATAATTATAAATGATGAACAATTATTATTTGAAGGGCAATTTCGATTACTAAAAATTTAATGGGACTTGAAAATTTAAAAAATCTTAATTAAGACTTAGACCTCATTTGGGAACAGACTATTTTAATAACTTTTTGACTTTTTAGTTAAAATATGAGATAATTTTTTTTTGTATGTTTGAAATTATTTTTTAATTTTTTATGAAAAGATGTGCAAAAAGTAGAGATAATAAAATTTGACTTTTTAGTAAAAATTATTCACTGTGTTTGGTTTGAGTTTTCTGGATTAAGTTTTTTGAAAATTGACTTTTTTGGTTTTTGTGTTTTTAGTGAATATTTTTTAAATTTTAAACATTTATTTTACTTTTTTAGATGCACCTTACTTAGATGTATCTAAAAAGTAAAAAATTTGTGAAAAAATATTTTAAAAAATTAATAAATACATAAAAATACAAAAAATGTACTGAATTCTTGTATTTTTGATATTTAGTAAATTTTTAAAATTTTTTTTTACAATTTTTTTACTTTTTAGGTGTATTTATATTAGGTGTGTCTAAAAAGTAAAAAAATTGCTTAAAATATTAAAGAAATTCAGTAAACACAAAAAAATATGGAAAATAAAAAAATAAAATTTTCTGAAAAGTATTTTGAAAAATTGGAAACCAAGCAATACAATTGGTTTTTTTATTTTTTTAAAAATTCTTTAACTTTTAAACTAAAAAATTATTATTTCACAAATGAGAACTTAATCAAGTATAAATCTCCCATAAAAAACACTACACTAAAAAAATTACATATTTAAACTTTTGAAATTGACAACCCGCGCAGACTGCAATCGGCCGGGAGCAGTTTGCCAGGACCCACGCTTCGTTGGCGCCGAATAGCGTTCTACTTCCATGGCAAAAAGGGCCAAGACTTCTGCATAGTCACCGATTCCAATCTCCACATCAACGCTCACTTCATCGGCAAACGCAACTCCAACATGAAGAGAGACTTCACATGGATCCAATCTCTCGGAATACTTTTCGACTCTCACAAACTCTCCATCGCCGCCCAAAAAACCCCAATCTGGGACGACTCTGTCGACCGACTATCCCTCTCCTTCGACTTCGAACCGGTCCTCCTCTCCGCCGTCTCCGGCGCCACCTGGCGGCCCGCCGCCGTCTTCGGTGTCTCCATCACCAGATCTCGCGATGCCAATTCGGTGGTGATCGAAGTCGAAGGGAATTTCAAAATTGAAGCGAATGTTGTTCCGATTACTGAGAAAGATTCGAGAGTGCATAACTATGGAGTCACTGAAGAGGATTGCTTTGCACATTTAGACCTAGGATTTAAGTTTTACTGGCTCAGCGGCGACGTTAATGGCGTTTTGGGGCAGACTTACGGCGGCGATTATGTGAGCAAGGTGAAGATGGGGGTAGTTATGCCGGTTTTGGGCGGTCATAAGGAATTTGGATCTTCGAGCCTCTTTGCTGTAGATTGCGCTGTTGCGAGATTCAATGGGATCTTCAATTCGTCCGAGGGTTTCGAGTATGGTGATTTGAATTGTGGAAGTGGAATGGATGGTAGAGGAGTTGTATGCAAGAGACGAATCAATCTCTCTGTCTCTTTATCTCTCTTGAGATTATTCACGAAGGTTTCACATTGTTGTGTGTGCAAATAAGGTCAGGATCTAGTAAGAGTTCTGTGGCCACTACCTCGAATGATTCCCAAATAAGGATTTACTAATGCAAATTAAATAAAAAAATTTATTTATGTTGTATACAGATTATGGTACAAGGAATAAAGTTTGTGTACTGTTTGTTTTGATGGAAATAATTTATGATAGAGTTGTTTGTGTTGGAAATGGTTATAAAATTCTGGATAAAATTAGATTTTTTTCCTAAGTTAGGTCTATTTTTTAGGTAGGCCCCGAGTGTCGATTTACTCGGGTCAAAGTGGTAACGCGTTCTATGCCGCGTTGTGATTCACGTGGTATATTTGGTTGATCAAAACCATTACCGAGTGAATGGGAAATTGAAGCCAAAGTGTGCTCCATGGAAATGGAGTTTTTGGTGGAAATTCCTTAAGGTTGTAAATTGGCTTGTCCCACATTGATTTGGTGGGAAGTTTTGAAAGGGTTTATAAGGCTTAGGGTGAGATACTTGGGATGTGCCCCAAGGGGTACCCAAGTGTTTTAGAGGGAGAGGTTATGGGCAAAATGGGCTAGACCCATTGGACCCAAAAATCACCACACGCGTGCTGTGGTGTGTGCTTGTAATCTTTTTGGGCCAAAAACATTTGAATTTTATTTTATTTTTTATTAAAATAATGGTTTGGATTTATTGTTTATCCAAACAGGGCCCTTCCCGTTTTCAAACAGAATTAAACTGTTTTGGATTTAGTGCTCATCCAAACAGAGCCCTTCCCGTTTTCAAACAGAATTAAACAGTTTTGGATTTATTGTTCATCCAAACAGTTTCAAACAGAATTAAACTGTTTTGGATTTATTGAGAATAAGTCTACAAACACCATTTGTCACAAAATTAGATATGGCATATAATACATATTTGAAAAGTGATCACATCCCACTAATAAATCTCGTAAATCTTATCTATTCATATGTATTTTTTGTGTAATTCTATAAATATCTAATTATTAATTCTTTAATCATATTATCAAGATAAGAGCTTATTTGCCATATAATTGATAATTTAAAGACAAATTCTAAAAATATGTCTCCCATATCAATTTTTAAAATTATTTTTCTTATCATTAAAAAAACTATACTAAAAAATGAAAAATGCTTGGGACCTCTAATTAGAGGTACCACTAGTGATGTGGACCCACTGCCACATCAGTACTGTGTCTTGGTTTTTTTTTTTTTTTTTTTTTTTCCTTTTCCCCCCTTTTTAGGGGGACACAGTGTCAAACACTGGACTTGATCAGTAAATAATTCGAAGAAATTAAATCAAGTAAGTTATTTAATTACTTTCAGTGTTGTTTTTATTTGTTTATTTATTCAGATTTTAATTTTGTTTTTGTAACAAAATAAAATCTGTTTGTTTTTTATTTATTTATTTTTATTTCGAGTTTGATTTTTGTAATCAAACATATTCTCTCCTTTTCTTTATTTCTTTTATTCTTGTTGTTGTTTTGTACACAACAGAATTAAATCTTTTTAAATACAGTGAAGATTGTCCAACAGTTTGTTATACAAACTAAGAAAATTACATACAAATGCAAAATGTTGCCTTGAAAAAAAAAGAGTTGAATTCTACGTGATGTCTTGTTGGGTTTAAAGAGGCTCATCTTAGTCATTTAAAATGTTTATTTTATAAGGTCTATTGAGTAGATTATTTACTTAAAAAATTATAAATAGCGACAATCATAGAATCAAGTTACATTTGTCTTAAAATAATAGATAATTTATTTTTGAAATTATAATTGCTATTTATTTTTAAAAACAAATATAATATGTAGTTATCGATATGATAATCTCTATTACACAAGTGGTAAATGCCTTTTTTTTTACTGAAGTCAATGTCTAAGGTCTAAGTCCCTGTGCGCTTTGTTATGTAATTTTCGCTAATGGCCTTGTGGCCTAGTGATTTGGGTGCAGCACTTGGATATTTGTAATGGTGAGGTTGGATGTTTAACTCCCTTAAGGAATAATCTAACAATTAATGATTAATTTTCGTTGATTAAAAAAAATGTAATTATTGATATTCAGTCGTTTTGATTTTTTATATTGTGGATGATATATTCAGCGATTCCTATAAAATGAAACCATTTGGATAATTGAAATGTACCCTAAAATAAGCCCATTTAAACCCAAACAACCCTCTCTAATCTCCTTAAAAAAATTAGAACGGAAAGTATATACTAATGTATGCCATTGAAAAGAGGCCTTGTTTGGTTTGTTTCTCAGAAAAATTTTTGAAATAAATTCTCTACAAACAAATTTTCAGGAGTAATCAAACCAAATAAAATTTTTCAAAAAAAATCTCAAAATTTTGTTTGGTTTCCTACTTTCCAAAATCACACACTCTCTCATACACATTAAATCAATCACTTTTTTTAAAACTCCCTCCCCAAAACAATTTTTCAAAATTATTTCTGAAAAAAAGACAAACCAAACAATTTTTCGTACTTTTTATCTAAAAAACTACTCTATAAACACAAACCAAACACATATGCGTTATGAAATTTACAATCAAAACAGTGGAGCTAATTTTTTTTTTCTAAAACAAAAAATTCGAATATATGACTTAACTACATGTCTTTATATAACTAACTGCTCTTATGAGTATTTTTTAAATTAAAAAAAAGTGACATGGTTATGCTAACTCCCTGGTGTAAACAAGTCACCTTTTTTTCTTTTCTAATAACTAGTTCCCGTGGGGGTCGTTCTACAATTTGAATACAAATATTTTTAAAATTGTGTTTTGTTTATGAATTTGAGAAATGAAATGTAATTAGATCTTATATTTAAGTTGTTGTGGTGTTCCATATTTCTTCATTAATCACTCTTTATCAAGCTCTTTTATGTACCTCAATCAAAAATTCTAAAAGAGAAAGAATTACGTTTTTAAAAATCATGTATGTATGTAGCTGTCGAATTGACACATATGTAACCATGGGAGAGTGAGGTACAAAGGCTAAACTGCAACATAGAAGGCCTGCGTTGTAGCACAAGCATTGGGGTTTACTTTGTCATCGATAAATATTGAGAGAATTTTTTCATTTAATTTTGGTAAATAGCTCTTTTGAAAGAGGCAAAAAATAAACTTGTGTTTTGAGTTATTTTGTGAAGATCACTATTTATGTTGAAAATCTTGCAATTATTGTTGACTGAATTGTTTTTTGCGAAGGACATATTATATGCATCTTAATTTTTTGTTGTTAGATTAAAGGGGGGGCCAAAAAAAATTGAACTACTGAATTGATGCATATTCAATACTATTATGGGTTATAACCAAACTTTACTATATTCATGTTAAAAAAATAATTATTATGAGTCATAAGATTGCATATTATAATCACTCTAACGTAGTGAAATGGAACTTTGTGCAAGTTCACATTACTGATAAGATTGCATCCCATAAAAAAAATATGTTCGTTATATCAGTCCATACAGTAGCTTTTTTTCATAACATTGTACATTATAGTAGGTATACAGTGGGGATTTGTTTACAAAAGAAAAGAAGAAGAAGAAGTACTCTATGTTAGTGTGATTATGTACAATGTGTATAGATATATCCTTGTCTTTTTTGATGTACAATATTTTTAATTTTGCGTGGTAAAGTCTTGTCATCGTATTTGAAATTCCAATATTTTCCTTTGATGTGGTTGCATAATGCATTTGCTGCAGAGTTTCCTTCTCTACTAATGAAGGTGATTTTACAATCTTCGAAATTTTGTTTTCTGTTTTGGATGTTGCCTATGAGTTTCCATACGATGCTGCAATGATCTCTTTGTGTATTGTGTAGAATTGTCTCGATTAAGAATTTTGCATCACCTTCTGCCCATATCTTTAGCCATTCATTTTCTGCTGCAATTTGTAATCCACGACATAAAGCTGATGCTTCAGCATATTCTGTAGATTTCATTGGTATTTGTCTCCGAAAGCATAAACGCAAATTCCTTCATGGTTTCGAAATATTCCTATGCGAATGGCATCTACTTGTTTTGGAACTTCTTTGTTTGGATAGATTCCACCATCAAAATTTAATTTGAGTCATCCTTCTTTTGGTGGTTGCCAATATACAAGCTGTTGTTGCTTAGTGAAGTCGATTGATGATGTGGTGGAAGTTTGGTGCGATGAGTAAATTTGGGGTAATAGTTGGTTATTAGTATTTTCCAATGTGGAGAGAGTGATGTTTGGAGAGGTGTAGTAGGCTTCGGAATTGTAATAATAGTATGGGTTCAGGATTATATGCCTCATAGAGTAAATGTATAAAGAATTGGTTCTTAATACATAGAGTAAATGTATTAAGAGAAATTTAATATAAGAAGGTTTTAAAAGCAACCTTAGTAAATGTATTAAAAAAAACAGAGAGTTAAAATTTAATACAAGAAGCTTTTAAAAACAACCTTAGATTAAGAATGGTTCCTCTCTATTGTGACCTTTGTTTGTTTGTTTTTGAATTGTACTTGGTGTTGGCTGTTTGATAAACTTGGCAAAAGTAGTTAAGTGGTCAGGCATTGATCCAGTTTGATGGTGAGAGTAAGCCCTCTGTATTTTGTTTTTCAAATAGTTTTAAAATATGTAGTAGGTGGCTGATCGTGCAGCAGACTATAAACGTTGGGTTAGGCGTGAGACCATGACGGCGAGAAGGCCTTTTGCACTGGCAAACAATTCTGTTGCTGGAACAAAAGTTGTTGTTGATTTGCCTTCTTTTCTTTTTTTTATTTTTTTTAAATTTGGGAAAATAATTTACCATTCTGATTGTCATTTTTTGTGTGTTTATTTGCTTAACCATATTGTGAAGTACATGGTGGATAAGAAGTTTGACATTTTTATTGTCAATTTATGTGTGTGTTTCATTTTAGCATATCGTTGAACACATGGTGGGCACGCTAGACAAGAGGAAGAGAATGAAAAGCAACAATAATTATAACCATAGATAAAAAAAACAGCAACAGATACACTACCAATAAGAATTAACATCAACTGGGAAATGGAAAGGGAAGCAGAGCGTACCTCTTCTGTTTCTTTGATAAAACTGTTGGTCATTTGCAACAATCAAATTGAACAATTTACATCTCTTAATAGGTGAGGATTTTAGGAACAAGCATGGTGCGAAGCGACTGCCTCAGCAGTCGCGGTACAGGTGGCAGGAATTGATGAAGAGGTGAGCATAGAGGTCCAACACAGCATCGATATGAAGCACCGATATTGGAAATTTCTAGGAGAACAAATCATACCTATTGCGAGATTATACCTGAATCTACTACAAACACTATACACTGCCTTCACCGCTTGATCCATTAAATTCTTGGAACTCTCAAGTACAGTAGTAGTATATCTGAAAAGCTTTTGCTGGTAAGTTGCAGGTTGTTGTCGATCTGTTTGTATGTTTTTTTTGATTGTTGACAATATTGATCTGTTTGTATTTTAGATTTTAAGTTATTTGACAATATTTATAACCATTTAAGATATTTTTATAAGATGTTTTTTTTTTATAACTTATTGTGTTGGTGAAACTAATTAATTAATTATTTTAATTCATTATGTTTTCTTATAATGTTTCATTTTATTGGGAGATAGGTGGATTTATTTGGATTTTTTTTGCCATTTTTCTATAAGAAAAACGGTATTGGAACATAAGAAAACAAAGTTGAGTAAGTGGAATATAGGTAAGTAAGGAAGAATTTATGACCTTGTTTGGTTTGGTTTCGGGGCGACAAATTTTCCGAAGAAATTTTCGGGAAAAAGTTTAGAATTTTTTTTTGGTTTATTTGGTTATATATTTTGGAAATAGTTTTCAAGTACGAGAGTTTAGGAAATTTTGGAAATTTTTGGAAATAGTTTTCAAGTATGAGAGTAGGAGATAGAATGTGATTTTGGAATTTTTTTCAAAAGTTATTAAACCAAACAAAATTTTAGAAAATTTTCTCAAAATTTTATTTTTGAAAATTAAACCAAATAAGGCTTATATAAAAATGGTTGTTTCATGTATATCTTATTTTACTTTGATTGAAACATTTTAGAGAATTACTTTCTTATTTCAATTTTTTTTCCCCCCAAATTCTTGTTGGAAATTTGGTGTTTAACTCTGTATGAAATTTTAGGAGTTAGAGTAGTTGACGTCACATTTAATTTTTTTATTATATTTATGTTTAATGAATGATTTTATGTATTTTCCAACAATTATTTGATGGATGAATGACCCTTGAAAAATTTACAGTTTGTCGTAATATGAAACTTTGAATTAAATATTATCTTCTGTGATTTTAGAATATTTTTTGGTTGCATTGCATAAAAATTCTGCTATAAAATTTTATATGATAGAATAGAAAACGAAATTTTCAAATATTTATATTGTTATAACTATTAATATTTAGAAGTTATCATTTTATATTTTTTTTTTGGTAAGAATATTATTGTTAATGATTTCAAAACTACTATTTTAAGAAAACTAATGAAGAACAGCTGAAAATTACATGAAGGGGATTTTACCATTTGATTAAAAAAAAAATTAAATGAAGAATTTTATTAGAAAACAATGAACTTAAGGTATTGAACAGGCAGCAGAAAGTTAAACCAAATTTGCAAAACGGTAAGTGTTGCTAGCTAATGGGTTTGGATTTATTTCTCAAATATGGCTCAATAGTATAATTATTATGGAGTTAAATGTTGTGCAGTAAAATAACAATTGATAAAACCACTTGTTTAGCCTAGAGTGAAAAACACATTGATTAAAGTATAAAAATTAGAAGCCAAATAGATAGTTATATGGTGAACTAAAGTAGTTGACTATGGAACAGAACATTTATTGTACAAAGTTGACCCAAAAAAAAAAGAAAAAGGAAAAACGCTAGAAGTGTAAAAACGCTGCAAGTGTCGAGTCACCTAATTTCCAAGCAACAACAACACATAGGAATACTAAATAGCCATGCCTTCATTTGTGCCACAGTATTGGAATACTATCCAGGCAACAACACATATTGTCCAGCACAATTCAAGTTAAAAAAATAAGAGGTTAAGGACAAACAAAAGAAACCATTCATAGCTTAGGAGGAACTGGATGCACAACATGAAGAGCCAAAGCTTTGAACCAATTGCTTCATTTCATTTTGGTGTGAAGTAGTAAACGATAAAAACAATCGTGTGAAAACTTATCCACCAAATTCCCAATAGATAAATCAATAGGGAAAAACTTACCTGCTAAAAATTAGGGGGACTTATGTGTAGGTCCTAATAAGTAGACTTATTGTCCAATAGGTCCTTTGATAATTAGTGACATTTTTCATTAAACACTATTAAAAAAAGTCACTAATTGTTAATTTTCAGCGACAATATGAAAATTTTGTCACAAAAAATGTAACTAATTATAAATTTTAGCGACATTTTAAAAAAATATCACAAAAAGTGCCACTAATTCACAACTTTTAGCGACAATTTAAAAAATTCGTCATAGAAAAACGTCACTAATTGTAAGTTTTAGCAACAATTTATAAAAATAATGACAAAAAAAGTCACTAATGTTAATTTTTAGCGACATTTGTAAAAAATCGTCACAAAAAAATTATTTTTAGCGACGATTTTATCAAGACTTATTTTCAATAGGACTTGATGGAAATTAAGTCTAATTATTAGGACCTATTGGTAGTTTACCCTAAAAATTATCCCATAGAATCATAAGCCTATGAAGTGTAAGTTTATGATGAGAATTTTGGAAAAGCAATAAACTATAACCTTATATTAGTGGGCTTCCACAAGATGAGCTGTAGTCAAATTAAATAACAAGGTGGGGTGGATAGGGTTAGTTTGAAGAGGAGGCTAGCTGTAGACGTCCCCGAACGTCCCGGGAGGGAATCCCGTTTTGTTCATTTGGGGCTTACTACAGTTCGGACTCGATGTCATGGTCCTGTATCTAATCTCGCAGAGTGCAATGCAATACCGATGAATCATCAAAGAGTCCAAATCTGGCAAATCATTTTGAAAAACTGATTTTTAGAAAGAAGTGCCAAACATGGATTGCTTTGCCAAATACAGAGTCGCCACCTAAATATTTTATTTTGGGGAATTTAGGAAACCCTGACTCGTGCCTAAGGCCATGTGTCTGTCATCACGAAAGTTGCCTCGGCTCGGGAACTTGGGTACGATTGGGGAAGGTCACTTCGTGAGCACCCCCGCTCGCCCGATCAAAGATCGACCTCAGCTAACCATGATATCGAGTTTTTGAAAACACATGTGCTCTTATTCTGGTTATTTACCCTAGAATTACTATGTGATGCGCACAGCAAAACAAGTATAGACTAGATTGCCTAAGTTGGAACAAAGCATCGCATATCCGTTTGTTTTTGAAAATGGATTGAAGTTTGCTACTCGCAAGTAGGCTAAAACACGGGTTTCGACGAATTATTCCAACTCAAGCAACCCACCCTTCACCCACAGGCATTCAGGCAAGTATATCACATAAGCATAGTAAGCATGCTATCATGGCAGTCACTCACACACATGCAAGGATGCTAAAGTATAAGCACTCACCGAGTACTCCGAGCCAAAATAGAAACTAGTTAGTAATCAATGCATGATCGTAGTTCATGTTAAGATGGCTAATGCAACACATGCAAAATGCAACTAAGATAGGATCGGCTATCCTAAACATGGCATATGAAACGCAACAGATAACATATATTCAACTTGGAATTGAAATACAATGCAGTTAGCATGATGCGCCGAGCCCGGTGCATGCAATACAGATGAATGATGCAAACATGCGAGCATAAGTATGCTAATTGAAACATGCCCTAAACTAACCATCAAAAGCTAGTAAATAAAAGTGAGAAAGCCGTGGGGTTGGAAGACATACATCACACACACGCACACTTATTACAACATTACCCTCCGCGGAGGATCCGAATAATACAAAACCAGATGAATAATGAACTATAGGTAATTATTACACGACATTAACTAATTAACAAACTAGCTAAGTAAGCATGTAAATTAAATGAATGTGAGTGCCTCGGCTCTGTTTTGGATGACAATGGATGCATGCATGCTCGAGTTGCCTCGTCGGGAAATCCATTGCGATGCCTCGTCTCGCCTTTGTGTGCAATTTATTTCAGAAACTTGCACGAAGCTCCAAGAGCCTGAAACTCCACTCTGGGAAGTTGTGGGAGGGCTGCCGACCAGCTCAGGACCTTGGAGACCACCTACCGACCACCTTTTGTGGGAGAAACCCAAAAGGGTGGTCGGCCTGCCTGAAAAGCTGGTCGGCCGACCAATTTCTGCCCCTGGTTTCTGGTTTTTCTACAACAAAGGCAAGAGAGAGAGAAGGCAAGGTATTTTCAACATATGTGTGCATGACCACTCTCCCCGTCATTGCATAAGCTCTAGGGAGTGTAGTCCTCAATCCTCGTGCCATCAATCACGCATCCCGATGCATGATGGCTGAGGAGTCGAACTGCACGACTCAATGTGAAATGAATGCACATGTAAACACCTAAAGCCAACAACTCTATCATGGATAGTCAAGAGTGTCGGTGACCAAGAATCGAGGCACGTTTCGTCACTTTGAGTACGAAAATGCATGATCCTAGTTCATGTTAAGATGGCTAATGCAACACATGTAAAATACAACTAAGATAGGCTCGGCTATCCTAAACATGGCATATGAAACGCAACAGATAACATATATTCAACTTGGAATTGAAATACAATGCAATTAGAATGATGCGCCGAGCCCGGTGCATGCAATACAGATGAATGATGCAAACATGCGAGCGTAAGTATGCTAATTGAAACATGTCCTAAACTAACCATCAAAAGTTAGTAAATAAAAGAGAGAAAGACGTGGGGTTGAAAGACATTCACACACGCACGCACACTTATTACAACATTGCCCTCCTCGGAGGGTCTGAATAAATAATACGGAATTGAAGCAACTAATTATTACACAATACTAGCTAATTAACAAATTAACTAAACTAGCATGTAAACTAAATGAAAGTGGGTTGCCTCGGCTCTGTTTTGGATGACAATGGATGCATGCATGCTCGAGTCGCCTTGCCGAGAAATCCATCGCGATGCCCCGACTTGCCTTTGTTTGCAATTGAACTTAGAAATTTGCACAAGGCTCCAAAAGGCTGAAACTCCACCCTGGGAAGTTGTGGGAAGGCTGCCGACCAGCCCTTGGCCTTGGAGACCACCTGCCGACCACCTTTTGTGGTGGAGACCAAAAGAGGTGGTCGGCCTGCCAGAAAAGCTGGTCGGCCGACCAGTTTCTGCCTCCTATTCTTGGTTTTCCTTGAAGCTCAGCAACTCCAGCAGCTTTGAGACCAAAAACTCAGACCTTAGGACCTCTCAAGACCTTCCAAGAAGCTTAGGTTGGTGTTGGAGGTGTTAGGCTAAGAGGTGTAGTGTAAAGGTGCAAAAACAAGGAACTTTGGAGCTTGAAACAGAGAGATAGAGAGGGATGTATGTATATGCCTTAACCAAATTTTCTGAACCTTTGCAAATGAGGGAGAGGGTCTCCCTTATAGAGGAACAAAGGTCCAAGCTTCTTCAAGAAACTTGTGCAAAGGTCCAAGCTTCTTGAGGAAGCTATAGCAAAAAGGGTCAAGCTTCTTGAGGAAGCTAGAGCCAAAGGGTCAAGCTTCTTCAAGAAGCTAAAAAGGGTTAACGCTTCTCTTAGAAGCTTAGAGCAAAGGGCCAAGTTTCTTTAAGAAGCCAAAACAAGGTTGCCAATCCTCCATACATGTGTATGGAGGATGCAGTCTGTGGCTTCCAGCTGGCACAGCTGGCACACACTCACAGAGACAGAAAAGGGGGAAATAGGCTGACCAGTTCAAGTGGTCGGCCGACCAGGGTCAAAAGGGTTAGGTGGTCGGCTACCTCCCAGGGTGGTCTTCACACTGAATGCAAGCTAGTGGTGTGCTGGGAGACCAGCAATTGTGGCCCAAAAGTGAGGGAGACCAGCTACCTGACAAGAAAATCAGTCGGCGGGAGAAAAGTGGTCTCCAAGGAGAAAAGGTGGTCTCCCACCCTTGTACCACCTTCCAAACAATGAAAAAAGTGTCCATGCCAAAAATGAACCAAGACGGATGCAAAACGAGGGTTCGGGGGCCAAAACGCGCGGCCAGGTGCCCCAAAAACTAACTGTTAAGCATCGAAAGTGGCGTGCGACCACGAAGGTGGTCTCCCGGGCCACAGTGTCTCTCCAGATAGAGGAAACAAGGTGTGTGCCAAAAACTGGAGCAAACGGAGAAAGTTAAGCGGTCTTGAACCGAGGCGCACGACCGACGGCTCCGAAAATCAGAAACTGGTCTCCAAACGGGAACAGTGGTCTACGACCACAAAAAGTAGCCTACTGCCACTGAGAGATGGTCTACAAGACCTCTCCCTCCCTTCAGGAAGAGAAAACAGAACCTGGTTCGCAAACCGATACAAAGCACAAAAGAGTCCCGAAGCCCGGAGGCAAGGCTTTCAGCTGAGACTTTGTAACCTTAGAACGAGCACAACATGCGCAATCACCGAGCGCTCAATCGATGACGTCTGAGCCTTAAGGTCGGTTAAAAATGGGGTGTCTACAGTTGCCCCTCTTTGACAGAACTTGAAAGTCATACGTGACGGGAGTGAATGTCAAAGCCCAGTAGCGACCCATTTTTGACAAGGTCGAAGACTTAGACAAACAGGCGGGATAAGCAAGAGATGTGCCCACAGGCAGGGGCAAAATGCAAAACGATATGCACAAAGCCGAACGTAACTCATGATCATGCAAAGCAGCAAGTTGTAATGAAGCAAATATTCACAATAAATGCAACAGTTTTAAGCAAGAATGCAAAGCAAAACTACATTTCATGCAGTAAGGATGTAAGAGAATTACAATTCTCGCTACGTCTCACACGGAGAAGATACAATATCTGTGCGATTCGTCTAGTCGCACCAGCTTCAAATGAACCGTACATACAATATCGTGCCTAAAAGAGGAAGAAACTCAACAGGTACAATATCGTTAGAAACAATGCGGGGCAATGCAAATGAAAAGTGCGTGATGACGCAAGCGAAGTATGGGTGCATGACAATTCAACCTAAGTGTGACACATAACAATGCGGAAGGGATGCAAAACAATGCAACCTAAGTGTATTGCATAACAATGCGGTAGGGATGCAAAACAATGCAATGCACTAACAAGTGCAGATGAGGTGTGCAAGATAGCGCGAATAATGCAGTGCACAAAACAGTGCGATGCGCAAGATAGCGTGATGCACAAAATAGCGCGAATGATATGCAATGCACAAGACAGTGCGATGCGCAAGATAGCGCGATGCACAAAATAGCGCGAATGATATGCAATATTAGAAAACAATGTAATAATATACAATATAACGAAACAATGCAAATGATATGCAATGTATGTGAGATGATCAAACCATAAGCAGTACAAAACCACACAAATATCATAAAGGGATGGAGATGCAAAATCAAACTACTTTTAACACAGAAAAGGTAGTGAGCATGAGCCGAACGACGCCTAACACAAGCTAAGTGCCTACATCCTAGTACTGGCCACAACTCAGCATGGATGCTTACACTTAACAGAACCGCGTTTCAACGTGAAAGGGGTGTGAGCACATGCAAAACTATGTGTTTCGCAGAGAGACCACAAAGTACAAGTAATTGGGTGGCATAATATAAGTGGGGAATGATCTGCTGAGAAAAGATCGTGATCCTAAATGCTGAATGTAACAAACTAAAATACGATGAAATGGATGCAATAGATGAATTGAATAGGGCGCGCGGCCAAACCACATTTTGCTTAGAAAAGGCATGGACACAAACAAACCACGTCTAACACAGAAATGGTGCCGTCACCCTCAAACCATAATTCCCTTAGTGGAATAGGCACGTACACATAATCACATAACCATGCTTTAACGCAAAAAGTATGGGCACATGCCAGACTAAGTTTAACATGGAAAGGATGCAGGCGATACAATGGATATGCAGTACAGGCATGCAACATATTCTATATGCAATGCAATAGACATACTAGATGATGTAGTAGTTAGGAAGCGAAGATACCTTACAGGGGCACTTGGCAATGACCTACCTCATGCTGCTGGGGACATTCCCCTTCTTCTCGGTTGAACCGCAAGTACTACTTTTCTCCCTGACTATGGTCGCAGCTTTCACTATTCTCTAACAGGGTGACAGACTAGGTTGGTTCAATATCCAGAATTGAGGCACATACACATGCTATCTCAATCTATGGGGCTGCCATACAGATTTCAAGCCGAGGATATACTCCTGGGTATTTAAACCAGACTTTAGTCTCGGAAATTCCGAACCTTTATGTTCTAGGCATGAGCCATTCGAACTCTAGTTTCCACCGTCTTAGTTGGTCTCCTAGGAACTCACCACAAACACGGGCAGGTGGCTATACCAGACCATCGGAAGTTGTTCGGGCACAACAAACACCAAAGGAATTGCACCTTTAGAGGATTTAAGGTCTCCTAGACCAGAGAGTGCACAAGACAGTGCGAATGAAGATGCAAGATTTAAGGTCTCCTAGACCAGGGAGTGCACAAGACAATGCGAATGATACAAAAAAACAATGTGCACAAGATAGTGCGACTGAAAATGAATGCACAAAACAGTGCTATACAGAGGGAATGCACAAAACAGTGCTATATAGATGCACAAGACAGTGCGATGCAGGGTGGATGCACAAAACAGTGCGATGACAAAGGATGCGCAAGACAGCATGAGCAATGCGATATACTAACAAGTGTAGGTAAGATGCGCACGAAAGCGTGAACAATGCAATGCACTAACAAGTGCAGGTAAGATGCGCACGAAAGCGCGAAAACGTTCAATGCAAAAGATACAAGCATTTTCAACGCAAGATGAGAGCCTGTAATGAAATGCACAAGATAGTGCACTGCGCAAGAAAGCGCGAGTGATAAACTGCACAAAACAGTGCGATGCGCAAGAAAGCGCGAGTGTAAACTGCACAAAACAGTGCGATGCGCAAGAAAGCACGAGTGTAAACTACACAAAACAGTGCGATGCGGAAAATAGCGCGATAAAATACATGTACCATGCAAGACTTGGCACACAGCTTACGACATAGCATTCCATTCATTTGATACACAGCTCACAACACAACACTTTGTTTGTCTGGCACGCGGCTCACAACACGATATTCTGTTCATTCGGCACGCAGCTCGAAGCACAACATTCTGTTTATCTGGGCACACAGCTCTTTTGGGCACAAAGCTCATTCGGGCACACATCTCATTTCGGGCACACAGCTCATTTTGGGCACACAGCACATTTCGGGCACACAGCACATCTCGGGCACACAGCTCATGTTGGGCACACAGGAGATCTTGGGCGCACAGCTTATCTTGGGGGCACATAGCATATTTTTCGGGCACACGACTCATTTCGGGTACACAGCTTATTTCGGGCACACGGCTCATTTTTTGAGCACACAGCTCATTTCGGGCACACGGCTCATTTCAGGCAGACAACTCATCTTGGGGGCACACGGCTTATTCTGAACACACAGTTCATTTCGGGCGCACAGCACATTTTGGGGCACACAGCTCATTCTGAACACACAGTTCCTTTCGGGCACACAACTGATTTTTCGAGCACACAGCTCATTTCGGGGACACGGCTCATTTTTCAGGCACACGGCTCATTTCAGGGCACACAGCACATTTCGGGCACACAGCTCATTTTGGGCACACAGCTCATTTTTCAAGCACACAGCGCATTTCGGGCACACGGCTCGTTTGGGGCACACGGCTTATTCTGAGCACACAGTTCATTTCGGGCGCACAACACATTTTTCTAGCACACTACTCATTTCGGGCACACAGCTCATCTTGGGCGCACACGGCTTATTCTGAACACCCAGTTCATTTCGGGCGCACAGAACATTTTGGGGCACACAGCACATTTGAGGCACGCAGCTCATTCTGAACACACAGTTCCTTTCGGGCACACAGCTCATTTTTCAAGCACACAGCTCATTTCGGGCACACGGCTTATTTTTCGGGCACACGGCTCATTTTTCAGGCACGCGGCTCATTTCAGGGCATGTAGCACATTTTGGGCACACAACTCATTTTGGGCACACAGCTCATTTTTCGAGCACACAGCGCATTTTGGGCATATGGCTCGTTTGGGGCACACGGCTTATTCTGAACACACAGTTCATTTCGGGCGCACAACACATTTTGGGGCACACAGCACATTTGGGGGCACGCGGCTCATTTAGGGCGCACAACTTATTCTGAACACACAGTTCATTTCGGACACACAACACATTTTAGGGCACACAGCACATTTGGGGGCACGCAGCTCATTTCGATTCTGAACCCACAGCTCATACACTTCATGTTGAATACGCAGCTCACACATTTCAATTCTGAACACACAGCTCATGCACTTCATGTTGAACACGCAGCTCACACATTTTAATTCTGAACACGCAGCTCATATGTTTGAACACGCAGCTTACACTTTTCAATTCTGAACACACAGCTCATATACTTCATGTTGAACACGCAGCTCACACATTTCAATTCCGAATCCACAGCTCATATGTTGAACACGCAGCTCACACTTTTCAATTCTGAACACACAACTCATATACTTCATGTTGAACACGCAGCTCACACATTTCAATTCTGAACCCACAACTCATATGTTGAACACGCAACTCACACTTTTCAATTCTGAACACACAGCTCATATACTTCATGTTGAACACGCAGCTCACACATTTCAATTCTGAACACACAGCTCATATACTTCATGTGCACGCAGCTCATTCTTAATACTGAACACGCAGCTCATAAATTTTCATTTCTGAACACACAGCTCATTCACTTCATTTTGAACACGCAGCTCATACATTTTCATTTGCACGCAGCTCATTCTTAATTCTGAACACGCAACTCATAAATTTTCATTTCTGAACACACAACTCATTCACTTTATTTTGAACACGTAGCTCACACATTTCAATTCTAAAACCCATAGCTCATATGTTTCAATTTTGAACTCGCAGCTTATAACACAACACTGCTCGATCTGAACACACGACTCATAACACAGTATTCTTTTAATTTTGAACACACAGCGCCTTCTGAACATACAGGATGCGATGATGGAACTTGCAGAAGTTGAAACAAACTCAGATGCCCGACATTTTCCCTTTTTTCTTTTGCTTCGAAGTCTGGAACCTATATAGTTTCAGATAGGTCCTGGTTTTACTACTCCCACATGACCCGGGTTGAACCCTGTGGTTTTTGAAATAACAAAATCTTGTTTTGCACAAATGTGGAGAATGGCACGGCACTCTGAGCACAAAACGATTTTTTTTGAAATTGAGAGTGAGAATAAATTCTCAACTGGGTATTGAGCCTACGACTGAACACAACACACCACGACTTAACAACAAAGAGAAAGACAAGGTAAGACAACCTAAACACATCTATAGACACCCGAAACGACTTAAAACAAGAATCGAGACAATCAAAATTACTGACACGACACACAGACGTGTTCCAATGGCAAGAGACCTCTCAGTGCACGAGGAGCTAGTTTCTTTGGGTATTATTTTTCCACCCTTTCTTATTTGTGATTCTCACAACACTCGGCCCTTAAGCTCGGTTTTTCTCTCAAAACCCTTTCCTCACTTTTCCTCTCAGCGCACATCTCTCTATTCTTTAATCTCTCATTTTTAATCCTTCCCCCTGGGTGATTAATGGATAAACAAGATAGTTGTGGGTTTATGCCCAACATTATCAGCTCGCGACTACTTCTTCCGGTGACGTCTAGTCGAAGCCCTGGATAAGGGAGTGGAATGCATTGATCCATTCCAATTCGTGTTTCGCACTTGGCTTGATACCTCACTGTTTGAAGGATGAGAGAGCTTTTAGCCCTTCGTTGTTATCCTCAATTGTGCCGTTTTTTGGCAGATAGAATGCCCTTCTTGGCAAGTAGAGTGCCCTTTCTGGCAAGTATGGTGCCCTTTCTGGCAAGTAAAGTGCCTTTTTTCTGGCAAGTATGTTGACAACGGGGAAGAGACAGAACACCGGACTCAACTGTGCCCCTAGTTCATTATTTTGACCATTTTTTGTTTTTGGTTTCTACTAAAACAATTTTGACCAATATGAGGGTTAGATTAACACACTTGTTCGATTTTCTGATTTGAAATCATGCAAGTTAGGTTATGAGCACTGAAAATTTTCCTTTTTGAGTCCAAGAAATGGTCCAGTTTTGGAAAAGTGGAATAATTTTCGAGAGAATTAGTCAACCTCAGTAAAAATTCTCAAAACTATTTTTGCAAACGGCCACTGCTCAACGAGCACGAAACCTACACTCGAGATGCACAACCTCAGATTCGAAGGAGAATTGCCCCTTGTCTGAACGACACTGCATGGCAACAGAAAGTTGCCCCTTGTTTGAATGGCACCGTAGCGCATCGTATGGCAACATAAAGTTGCCCCTTTGTTTAAATAGCACCACAGCACACTGTAACCAGTTTTCAAGGTAACGATCACAACCGAACTCTCGGATACAGAGAAGACAACGATGATCAGAACCATTACATGGGCACAGTCAAACTTGAAGTGTTTTACGGCTGGACTTCAGAATGAAGTTGCCTGCGTATCCCAAATATGGGAATCAAGCCTTACATAGTTCGGGGGGTTAAGGTACACTCGGGTAGTAACCTCTCCTTTTGCGCTCTAACTTTGCCAAGGCCGCCCTTTCTGGGTTTTCAACCTTGTGAGCTTTGTTTTTCTTTTCTTTTCAATTCTTTTAATTTCTTTTCTTCTTTTTTCTTCTTTTCTTTTTTCATTCTTTGCATTTTTTTTTTGTTCTTTTTCTTCCTTTTCTTGCTCTAACTTTTGCCGGGGTCACCCTTCTGGGTTTTCGGCCCAGCGGAGCCTCTCAAGGGTAAAAGTGTAGCTTTGTCCATGTCAAATGGTTTTGAGATCCTGAAGTCATATGAATCCAAGAGAATGGTTGATGTTCACCGATGATGTAGGAGTCCATCCAATGGGGCCTGAATTTGCCCCTAGTGTTGTGGATATGAACTCAATTGTCCTTCAGCACAAACTTTCTTCTTTCCTCCCTTCTGGGATTTGGCATTCTTGCCAGTCTTCATTGATTTGCAGAATGATCCATCTTCGGCTCTTCGAGCGCATCTGACATTTTTGCCCCTAGTTCAAGGGCTGCTTTTGATCTAGCTTCGCAATCTTCCTTTGATCACATCAGATATTATCACCCCTAGTTCATGGGCTGCTTCTGATCCAGCTACACGGGCCTTACATTGTGGTTGACCGTTGAACATTCTGAATTAAGGTTCAAGGTTTGGAAGCAAAGGGGTTGAGTCTCGAGGCTGAGAGTGACCCTAAGCTGTACAATCTCAAGAGTGATTCCATACAGGTCTTCGCAAGACCGCGCAAAATATTTTTTGAAATCTTTTAAGAAAGCAACTAATCACTCGCATGGAAGACAATGTGAAATCAATCTGGATCAAGTCAGGATCCTTCTCAGTACTCACATTAACAAGCATGATCTCATTCATTAAGGGCTTAGCACGCCTCTCTTTCTCTTAATTGATCAAATTTTTGTAAATCCCGAGGAATTCCTTCCTCTTCGTTTTCATCACAATGTTCAAAAAGTTTTGAAAAACTTAGGTCAATGCAATAATTTCAAGGCACAGAAGCAATAATTTCAAGGCACAGAAGAGCGGGTGAAATGTACTGCCATTTCATTCTAAACTTGCTGGCACAATAGGCTCAAAGTAGAAATAAGCACAAAGTACAAAAAACCACTACTGCTTCATTCAGATCTTCTGGTGTAACTGGCTCCACGACAGATACAGACTAAAAAAGAAAGCAAAGAGACAAACACAAAACAAAATAGTGGCATCCGAGGTAATATCCCCGAAATCACTCGACTCCTATACAACAGGACTGACTCGATACAACAAGACAGACCTTAACAAAAAGACTGACTCAAAACAAAGAGACAGACACAACTGAACTGACCTAAATACCCAAGTTAGAAATCACAAAAACTAGCATTCGCAAATGCTCAAAACAGTGCGTACCATACGCCATATCTGAAGTAAACCGAGCACTGCCCGCAGGTGGTTCACCCCCTGATCACATCACATTATCCTTCAGATTCACTAATCCAGTGACGATAGACTTTGCTGAGCTTGGTGGGAGGACGACCTCATTGTCAAACAAATCCTGTACTTCGTGGCGAAGACGGAAGCAATTGTCAGTAGTATGACCAGTCTGTTAATGGTACGCATAGTACTGGGTAGCATCATGACCCGGTGAAAGATGAGCAGGGAGAGGCCGAGGCTCAAGGGGTTTTAGATGCCCCTTTTCAGCAAGGATTTGAAGCACCTTAGACAAAGGCATATAGAGGGCATGAAAGACCCTGCGACCTCGGGGTGGGTGCTTCGAGGTTTTTGGATTTTTGCTGGGCGCACTAGCGAAAAGGTCAGCACGTGCTGGCTTGGTTTGCCGATCTCTTCTGAGTGCAAGATTAGAGCTTAAAGGATCGTTTCTGGTACGACAGCCTTTCTCCCAGTTTTCCCCTTTGCTTGAACTGCTCGCATTCTGAGTGGGGAAAGTGTCATCCATAGTTTTCACAGCAACAGCGAGCACCTGCTATTTATTCAATCCTCCGGCTTTCAAAGCCTCAACAGCCCACAGGGGTTGTTCGTAGTGATCGGTGTCCACCTTCACCTTGTTCTTACCACTCGCCTCGGCTTGGTAGAAGGTTTGAGTTGCTACATCAGAGTGGAGCTCCGTTGTAGTCGACATGGCATTGCCAGAACTTGGGATGGCTTCAGGTTGGCTGAGTACGATTACAATTCGCCCCTGTAGCGGGGGCTCTTCCGGTATGAAGTTCCCGGCATACGATGTGGTTAGTGGCGAAGCCGACATTCCGTAGGCTAAATCAGCCACGGATCTCTGAAGATCGTCAATCATTCCCATCAACTCGAAAGTGGTGGGCTCACGGGTTTGAAATAACTGGGGTTCCCAGATCGGATGTGCAGCAGGTGACCTGGGTGGGTGTGGCACTTCAACGTCGGTATCACCCTATATGATGATTTCCTGGTTTAATGCGGCGTCCATAACCACTATTTCCTCTGAATTCTGTGTCATCACGAGTCTATTGAACTGATCGGAGGTGATGTGACTGGTGACTAATGGATCAAATGAACCGGTGAGCCCTAACTGGCCTTTCTCTGCTTTGCCTCATCGAAGGAAGATACTGACTACTCTGAATTAAATCTCCGAACAGAAAGAGAAAACAAGCAGCAACTCAGCCTAATTTCACTAGGACAGATATAGGCATGGCTAGATAACTATATTCAACCACTGATCATTGTTCCCCAAATTACTGCCCCAAAAATTGAATCTGATACCCGCAGATAACTGATTCCCAAAATACTGAGCTGGTGCCCGCAGGCCTGATACCCAAACTTGTAAACTGATACATGCATTCCTGTAGAGACACACTCTAAAAGCACATAGCAAACAAGTGACAGCCAAAACACCCCTATGCTGGGGTAGGGTTTCCCTGTCCTATTTTGTCAGGAGCTAGGGTTTCACTACGCACACAGCGGTTTCAAACAACCTACAATCGGGTAAGTAACCTATCCTAGTTTGGAATGGTCACAATGGATTCCGAACATGCACTAGGTCGAATGGTCAAAAAGGGTGCCCCGGTAAAAATCGAGGTTTGTGTTCCCATCATGGCAGAGCCCGTAACCGGTCAGCCTTATGGCACGCTTCTCAAAGAGAGCCTCCGGTAAACCGTTCAGGAATAGCAGATGGCAAACACGGTGTCCTATGCGCACCAATGCAAATGTAATGCAAAGAAACACATCAGTGTAATCAAAACAAGATATCATGAGTTCGAGTCAAGTTCTCTAAGTCCCCAACAGAGTCGCCAGAAACTGTAGATATCCCCGAATGTCCCGAGAGGGAATCCTGTTTTGTTCATTTGGGGCTTACTACAGTTCGGACTTGATGTCACGGTCCTGTATCTAATCTCATAGAGTGCAATGCAAGATCGATGAATCATCAAAGAGTCCAAATCCAGCAAATCATTTTGAAAAATTGATTTTTAGAAAGAAGTGCCAAACATGAATTGCTTTGCTAGATACAGAGTCGCCACCTAAATATTTTATTTTGGGGAATTTAGGAAACCCTGACTCGTGCCTAAGGCCACGTGTTCGTCATCACCAAAGTTGCCTCAGCTTGGGAACTTGGGTACAATTGGGGAAGGTCACTTCGTGAGCACTCCCGCTCGCCCGATCAAAGATCGGCCTCTACTAACCATGATATTGAGTTTTTGAAAACACATGTGCTCTTATTCCGGTTATTTACCCTAGAATTACTATGTGATGCACAAAGCAAAACAAGTATAGATTAGATTGCCTAAGTTGGAACAAAGCATCGTATATCTGTTTGTTTTTGAAAATGGATTGAAGTTTGCTACTTGCAAGTAGGCTAAAACACAGGTTTCGACGAATTATTCCAACTCAAGCAACCCAACCTTCACCCACAGGCATTCAGGCAGTTATATCACGTAAGCACATAGCCTCATGGTAAGCTTGCTATCATGGCATTCACTTACACACATGCAAGGATGCTAAAGCATAAATACTTACCGAGTATTCCAAGCCAAAACAGAAACTAGTTAGTAATCAATGCATGATCCTAGTTCTTGTTAAGATGGCTAATGCAACACATGCAAAATGCAACTAAGATAGACTCGGCTATCCTAAACATGGCATATGAAACGCAACAGATAACATATATTTAACTTGGAATTGAAATACAATGCAGTTAACATGATGCGCCGAGCTCGGTGCATGCAATACAGATGAATGATGCAAACATGCGAGCATAAGTATGCTAATTGAAACATGCCCTAAACTAACCATCAAAAACTAGTAAATAAAAGGGAGAAAGACGTGGAGTTGGAAGACATTCACACACGCACGCACACTTATTACAACATTGCCCTCCTCGGAGTGTCCGAATAAATAATACGGAATCGAAGTAACTAATTATTACACAATACTAGCTAATTAACAAATTAACTAAACTAGCATGTAAACTAAATGAAAGTGGGCTGCCTCGGCTTTGTTTTGGATGACAATGGATGCATGCATGCTCAAGTCGCCTTGCCGAGAAATCCATCGCGATGCCCCGACTCGCCTTTGTTTGCAATTGAACTCAGAAATTTGCACAAAGCGCTAGAAGGCTGAAACTCCACCCTGGGAAGTTGTGGGAAGGCTGCCGACCAGCCCTTGGCCTTGGAGACCACCTGCCGACCACCTTTTGTGGTGGAGACCAAAAGAGGTGGTCGGCCTGCCAGAAAAGCTGGTCGGTTGACCAGTTTCTGCCTCCTGTTCTTGGTTTTCCTTGAAGCTCAGCAACTCCAGCAGCTTTGAGACCAAAAAAATCAGACCTTAGGACCTCTCAAGACCTTCTAAGAAGCTTAGGTTGGTGTTGGAGGTGTTAAGCTAAGAGGTGTAGTGTAAAGGTGCAAGAACAAGGGACTTTGGAGCTTGAAACAGAGAGATAGAGAGGGGTGTATGTATATGCCTCAACCAAATTTTCTGAACCTTTGCAAATGAGGGAGAGGGTCTCCCTTATAGAGGAACAAAGGTCCAAGCTTCTTCAAGAAGCTTGTGCAAAGGTCCAAGCTTCTTGAGGAGGCTATAGCAAAAAGGGTCAAGCTTCTTGAGGAAGCTAGAGCCAAAGGGTCAAGCTTCTTCAAGAAGCTAAAAAGGGTTAATGCTTCTCTTAGAAGCTTAGAGCAAAGGGCCAAGCTTCTTTAATAATCCAAAACAAGGTTGCCAATCCTCCATACACGTGTATGGAGGATGCAGTCTGTGCTTTCCAGCTGGCACACACTCACAGAGACAGAAAAGGGGGATGTAGGCCGACCAGTTCAAGTGGTCGACCGACCACTTGACCTGGTCGGCCGACCAGGGTCAAAAGGGTCAGGTGGTCGGCTGCCTCCCAGGGTGGTCTCCACACTGAATGCAAGCTAGTGGTGTGGTGGGAGACTAGCAATTATGGCCCAAAAGTGAGGGAGACCAGCTACCTGACAAGAAAATCGGCCAGTGGGAGAAAAGTGGTCTCCAAGGAGAAAAGGTGGTCTCCCACCATTGTACCACCTTCCAAACAATGAAAAAAGGGTCCATGCCAAAAATGAACCAAGACGGATGCAAAACGAGTGTTCGGGGGCCAAAACGCGCGGCCGGGTGCCCCAAAAACTGACTGTTAAGCATCGAAAGTGGCGTGCACGAAGGTGGTCTCCTGGGCAACAGTGTCCCTCCAGACAGAGGAAACAAGGTGTGTGCCAAAAACCGGAGCAAACGATGAAAGTTAAGCGGTCTCGAACCGAGGCGCACGGCCGACGGCTTCGAAAATCGGAAACTAGTCTCCAAACAGGAACAGTGGTCTACGACCACAAAAAGTAGCCTACGACCACTGAGAGATGGTCTACAAGACCTCTCCCTCCCTTCAGGAAGAGAAAATAGACCTGGTTCGCAAATCAAGACAAAGCACAAAAGAGTCCCGAAGTCCGGAGGCAAGGCTCTCAGCCGAGACTCTGTAACCTCAGAACGAGCACAACATGCGCAATCACCGAGCACTCAATCAATGACGTCTGAGTCTTAAGGTCAGTCAAAAATGGGGTGTCTATACTAGCCTATGGAAACAAATTTATATAAATTATAAAAATATTAGAGATAGTTGCCACGATAAATTTTTATAAATTCGAGATAGTTGTAACGATAAATTTTTATCACAATAAGATTCATTCTTTTCTGTCCAAAAATAAAGAAGTAAATAGATGTCCCAAAAAAACATGAAAGTAGTGAAAAACCGTTTCATTATTGAGAAGCATACATAGAGCAGCAAAACAAACAAAACATTTTTCAGTCGGTGATGAACACACACACACAGAGAGAGAGAGAGAGAGAAGTAAACCAAAAGGCAGAGAAAGTTTGAGTATATATAGAGTAGTACCCCTTGTGGGTACAACAAGTTTGAATTCCATCGAAAAAGTGATTACCTAATTCACTGTTCATAGTTAAAGAGAAGAAATATTGCATTGAGTTTTACGCCATTAATTAACCATCAAAATTTGTAGCACAATATAAAAGCCAAAAATAGATATTGAATGCAGGAATAAATAGGTACTATATGTAGTATCCAAAAGCTAGCAAGCATAATCTTATACTACTGATGATAGCTATTTATATGTTGTCCAAAATGTGGAAGTTATTACATACCAAGGTTGTTTATATGTTATGCAAAAAGTGTAAGTTAACTATTAGATATAACTTTTAGTGAAGTATATGGATATATATATATATAGAGTGATATGTTAATATATATATATATATATATATATCTAGATGTACTAGTAGTATATTGTATTACATGAGGGAATTTATACATCTTCTACTTGTCAGACAGTCCACTTGTTGTTTGCCCATGTTGAAGTTGCATTTTTTGTGGGAGCGAGATGGATGTAATATTCTTTTTCCTTTGAAGCCATGTTCATGTCAGCTATTTTCTGCATGTATTCCTACAGTTGAAGAGTCTATGCATATTAAATAATTGTTGACATGCTTTAATTTAAACTTTAATTTGAAATTGCAAGGAGATACTTGCCTTGAGGTTTAATTGGACCAGTGCATCTGCTGAATGGCCTACCAACTTCTCTGCATGTGGTCCAAAAATAGCTGTTTGGAAGTGTAGAAACCCCATTTTTGACTGCCCTTACGACTTAGACGTCATCGCTTGCACATCTAATGATGAGTGTATATACTCGTTAAGTGCTCGAAGTCCTCAGCGGAATGCCACAGCTTTGAGCCCTCCAAACCTTGCACCGATGTTGCCTTGTTTTTGGACCAAAACCTTGGGTTTTCAAGCCTGTAACTTCTAGTGGCTTGCCGGCCACTGCTATGGGTTGCCGACCATTGCTTCTGGTAGCCGGCTACCAATGTGTTTTGCAGATATTTTTCTACCAGCTGTGCCAACTGTTGGCACAGATGCATGCACATTCCTACACGTGTATGTATAGATATTTCTGAGGGAGTTGCTTGGTTTTCTATATATAGGAGGCCTCCACTTCCATTTTTAAGGTTGGATTTTTTGGAGAAAAAAAATTCTTTCTCTCTCTTGAAATTTCTTAGCCTTTTGCAAGCTTTAGCCTATGCACTCTTAACCAAACCTCTCCATCTTTGAGTTGAGGTATCTTTGAGCCTTATTTGAGCTCTTGAGGGTGTTTTTGTCTTGATTTGTTGCCTAGAATTGGTTCTCCTCTTCAAGGGGTATAAAGCTTTGCTTCTCTACTTGTTTTATTTACTCTTTTTCCTACTATTTTTCCTTTGTTTTTGGGTTGTACAAACTTTGTATTTTTTTGGTTGAAACTTGGGTTTTAACGCCAATAAAGGTTGAGGGGTGGTTCACTCTTCTTTACACCTTACTCTCAAGGCCTTTACCTTTGTGTTTCCCACCTTTACACTATCTTTTTTTGAGCTTTTAAACACTGATTTTCAGAGTTATTTCAGTGGCTAAAATCATGTTTTGAAGTTCAAAATTGGAGGGGTTAGCCTCCCCTCCTTGTGTTTTACTTACTAGCCTAGCATGATCCATGTTTTAGCTTATTGTCCTAGCTATTTTTGTCTTAATTCCAGCATGTTTTAGGACTTATTTAGCACTATTTTAGGACTATTTTTTAAGTGTTCATTGCATTTGAGCCTTATATTGCATGCTTGTAATGTAATTGTCCTCATGAGTTTGGTGTTTTAGGCCTTAGACACCACCTTATTTGAGTTGACTGCATTTATTTAGTGCTTTTCTTACTTGTTCTCACGTTTAATCATCTCTGCAACCTTTTTCCTTTCTTGTCTTTTTCTTTGGTTTGAAAGTGGTTTCAAATTATTTGTTTGTTTAAGCATGAGATTGAGGTGTCATGCTTAATGGTTTAATCCCTTTGGGGTTTCATTACCAACGGTATGATGTCTCTTTCATGCCCAAAGCAACACTTGGTTTGAGCCCTCTTTCCATTAGAGGACTTAAATTCACTTATAGACTTAATTGATTAAAGAATTGAGAAGTAACTAAAATGGAGTATTAAAATTGGTGAATAAAAAGGAGCAAGATAATAATTTGGTTTGGGTTCAATTGGACGTTAATTGAACCCTTGAGTCTTGAGTCGTTTCATACTCATTAGTGATGAAAACGGTTCAAGATTCATTGTCAACTACTTCCCTTGATCTTTCATGATAGGAAGGTGGTTTTGAGTGTCTTGTTTTGTTGCATTCATTGAACTTGCACACTTGATTCATGAGCCATCATGCAATGAAATTGCATTCATTGGTGGTTTGTGAATCAAACTTACTACTCTTTTGAGCTGTTCAAATGATAAGGAGGGGTAAATTGTGTAAACAAACCCTTGAGAATACCATGTCCCTGCTTTGTTTGCTCTCTGTTGTAGTAGGAAGTCCAGTCATCAGTGGCCAGTAGGCCGCCTTCTGTGGCTGGCAGGCCATCATCAGTGGACGGCAAGCCCTCTGCCGGCCACCTGTGCAAAATCTAGTAGTGTATTTTTGAGGAAGAACATAGTTGGTTTGGAGGTGGAAATCAGTGCAAGTGTTCTACTGCACAACAGAGGCGTTTGGCAGCAGAAACAATGACTTTTTTGGGTGGAAAATTCGTGCATGCATAAGCATTCCTCATTTCCCGAGGTGGAGTAATTAGAATAGTTAGCTTAGCATTCTTTTCATGTTGTATTCATGTAAATAGTTAGTTCAATTAGTTAGTTAATTTGTTGTAATAATTAGTTAGCTAGAATAGTTGATTAATTTGTTGTAATAATTAGTTAAGTAGCTTAGCTAATTTATTCATTTGGGTTTGTAATAGTTAATTAATTAGCTTTGCTTTAGTTAGGTAGTTTATTCATTCGGACCCTCCTTCATGAGGGCAAAAATGTTATAATAACGTGTATGCTTTCCAACCCAATGTCTTTCTCCTTTTTGTTTACTAGCTTATGATGATTAGTTTAGAGCATCATGTTTCGTTTAGCATTCTCCATGTTTGCATCCACTTGCATTGCATGCACCGAGGCTCAGTTCATCATTCTAACTTGCATCGTCGTTTTAAATACTTCTTTGAATACATGCTTAGACCGCATGCTATCAAATTGATTCATATGCCACATTATTAGCCGAGCCTAGTAAATTGCATATCGCATGTATTGCATTAGTCATATCGCAT
>NW_021024905.1:1788286-1864404 GCF_004153795.1 Camellia sinensis | reverse complement strand
AAGGGATCAAAATTAAAAATATAGGACTATATGGATTACAAGTTCAAAATATTGGGCTTATTTTTAATTTCCCCTTTTTTTTTTTTTTTAAGATTGGATTGGTATATTAAAATTGATTGGATGGACATGAATTATGTATTAATTGCAAATGTATTATAGGTATTACAAAAAATTTAGCATTATATTTAAAAGAATCAATTTTGAAATTAAAAGTTTTTTTGCGACCAATATGTTTTTAGTCGCAATAAGGTTCTAGAAATTGCTAAATACACCCTTTCTGTGACCAACAAAATTCTGGTCGCCAAAAGCCCACCTTTTGCGACTAACACCTTCGTCGCAAATTCTCTTTTTCTGCGACTAGAAGTATTCTGGTCGCCAAAAGTCCACCTTTTCGCGACTAACACCTTCGTCGCAAATTCTCTTTTTCTGCGACTAGAAGTATTCTGGTCGCCAAAAGTCCACCTTTTCGCGACTAACACCTTCGTCGCAAATTCTCTTTTTCTGCGACTAGAAGTATTCTGGTCGCCAAAAGTCCACCTTTTCGCGACTAACACCTTCGTCGCAAATTCTCTTTTTCTGCGACTAGAAGTATTCTGGTCGCCAAAAGTCCATCTTTTCGCGACCAAGAACTTCGTCGCAAATTCTCACTTTCTGCGACTAGAATTATTCTGGTCGCCAACAGTCCACTTTCTGCGACCCATATTTTCGTTGCAAATGGTTATATTTCAGCGACCAAAATAGATGGTCGCTAAAAGCTAACTTTTAGCGACCAAATTTTTAGTCGCAATAGGATCAATTTTGGCAAATTCAAGTCCCTTCCGCGACCAAAGAATTTTGTCGCAGATGATGATTTTCCGCGACCAGCTTCACTTTTGGTCTCCAAAAACCTTCTGTGACGGACTTTTGGCGACCAAATTGCGACCAACTTTTTTTGGTCGCTAAAAACTATTAGCAACCAGATTTCACCTTTCTGCGACTAGAAATGTTGGTCACGAAAAGTGTTTTTTCCTGTAGTGTGTGCGTTTCACCAACAGCATGGTCATGATACCAACCAATGCTTTCGACTGCGTCATGAGATTCAAGACCTCATTGACAACAAGGTGATCGCACCACCTCAGAAACCAAATGTAACTACAAACCCACTCCCGGCCCACAATTAAGTTTCCCAACCTTAAAATCTAAACCTAATCCATACACTGGCCATCCCTTACGACCCCAACGTATATATTACCCCTTCCCACCTACCAAGACTGACATTGTTCATTCATAGAAGCACAGATTGGTACATGATAGACACGTCCGCACTTCAACCTAAGCTTGTGGTGGTGACAGTTGTAGTAGGAGGGAGGCTGGCCTTAGAGGAAAGTATGAGTCTGTTGCTGGAGAGCTCTGAGGACTTGCCTAAGGGAGTGTATGATCCAAGCTACTACATTGTGCCGACTAGTCAAGTCAAGCCAGAATTGGTGTTGCCAACTATAGTGGAGGTTAATGTGGTTAGGGAGGATGGCCCAAGCCAAGGGTTCGATGATTTAGAGGAACTAGAGGAGGATTTAGACAACCTGCAGTTCTTTGATGAACAGGATCAAGGGGATGTACAGATTGCCTAGTTTGATTTGAATAGATCAACCGACAACTCTGGGTGGCTGAGTGATGAGCCGGATAAGGAGGAAGGAACTGAAATGAAATCGGAGGAAAATGAAGCAGGAATTGCTGTAGTGGCCAGAAGGGCCGATGAAAAGGGAAAACTGCTAGAGAACACCGGCATGGAAAATTTTGCTCAAGAACTGGACACTGTGAGCATTGCAGACACAGAATAGGAAGCTGCGCTAAAGTAGTTTGAACAAGAGAGGGTTGAAGACAACTAGAAAGCAGTACTGGTCCAACACCCTATGATGGATACCTGTGATGTGAAAGTGATCCGAATAGAGCCGGACAACTATTTGTTGGCTGCCGAAGCTATATGGTAGGGCGATGACGATGACGATTTGCATCTGGCCCACATCGACGAAAACTGGGGTAAGTGCCTTCCAGACAACATGTGGTACACGGAAGAAATAGATCACATGACAAGAAGTGGGTAGTATTTTAAGCCACCGCACTTAGATCAAGCCGAGGCAGCTGGAAAAGATAGAGAGGTTGAGAAACAGAAAGAGAAGCAGCGGCAGTGTTGAAATAACTTAAGAAATCCAAGTTAACATCTCAATTTGGGGTTTTCTCATGGTCTCCCGAGTACATCAACAGGCTGTACTGTCTGCAATAGACAAGCCTAAATTGTCTATTGATACTACCCCCGAACAACTTGTGGGATTGGTCTTCCCAAGTGGTGCCAGGCCGACCCTAACCTTTTCTGACAAAGAACTATCGTCGGAAGGCTCAGCTCACAACAAACCTCTATACATATCTGTTGAGTGCAAGGTGAAATGGGTGCCAGTGGTGTTGATGGACATCAGTTTGACCATCAATGTCTGTCATTCCTGTACAACTTATGCAATCGGCTTTAGACTAGCAGACTTTGTGCCCACGGCCCAAGTAATTTGGGCATGTGATAATACAAGCAGGGAGGTCATGGGCATGGTGCAAATCAAAGTCTAGGTGGGCCCAGCTCAGCAAGATGTCGAGTTCCATGTCCTGGGTGTGCTGGCCACCTTCAATTTACTATTAGGGCGGCCCTGGTTGCATCATGTGAAATCTGTCTCCTTCACCCTCTATCAAATGTTGAAGTACCCTCACAGGAAAAGAGTGGCGATTGTTTTCAAAAATTCATCCATCCATCCCCCGCCAGGTTAGAGCATGGAAAATTAGAAACAAAGAGGTGATAGAGTTGTTGGAGAAATACAATGTGATTTTACATAAGTCATCTATATACAAGCCACAAACCAATGGAGTTGTTGAAGCCGCCAACAAGAACGTCAAGAACATCTTGTAGAAGATGGTCGAGACCTATAGGGACTGGCCAAACAAATCACCATTTGCACTCTAGGGCTACAGAACTTCAATCCGGACGTCTATAGGGGCAACTCCTTAGTCTATCGTCTACGAGATGGAAGTTGTTTTGCCAATTGAAATAGAAGTCCCGTCATTGCGAGTTATGGCTGAGTGTTAGATAGCAGAGGCGGACTGCCAGCAGAGTAGATTTAAGGAGTTGATGTTGTTTGATGAGAGAAGGCTGAAAGCATTGTATCATGTTCAGGGCTACCAGCGTAGAATTGCTAGGGCTTTTAACAAAAAAGTTAAGTCCCGGAATCTTAAGGAGGGAGATATGGTACTAAAAGACAATTGAGCTCCCATTCATGACCCTAGGGGCAAGTTCAGACCCAATTGGACTGGTCTTTACATCATCAAAGCTATCTGGTCGGGTGGAGTTGTTATTCCCATGGACTTAGATGGACTGGAATTTTCACAACCGATTAATATGGACAAGTTGAAGAAATACTATCCTTGAGAGGCTTGCTAGGCCAAAACCCGAAAGGACAACCTAGGTAAAAGTTAGAGCATGGAAAATTAGAAACAAAGAAAAACTGAGCTCGCAAGATTTTCCTAAAGGGCAACTTTGGAAAAAGTTAAAGCACAAAAGGAGAGAGTTAATACTCGAGTGAATCTAAACCAAACTACGTAAGGCCTGATTCCCATCTTCGGGATACGTAGGCAACTTCATCTTGAAGTTCGATCGTAATCACCTCTAACTCAATTGTCCTGTCGATGTGTCTGATCAGGTCATCTTTGTCTGTTCATTACCTGAGAGATCGGTTGTGATTGATTTCGTGCATGTCAAGTAGTGATCATTTTCGAAAATGGTTTTGAAAAGTTTTAATAAAAGTTGATTTTGTTTAAAATTTTACCTTTTACAACTTAGACCATTTTTGGACCAAAAGGAAAATTTTTAGTGCTTGCAACTTTAATTTCATTGATTTCAACATAAAGTTCTCCAACTCTCTGATACAAATCAAAGTTGCTTTTATTACATCGAAAAAAAAAACTTGAAAAGAAAGGTCAAAGCAATAAACTAGGCGCATAGGTGAGTCAGGTGCTCCTGCGTCCTCTGCTCGTGCTTGTGGAAGCTTCTGAAGCCAAAGTGGGCCCGGCTTGTGCCTAATCCTCGAGCCAAGCCAAGCACTCGCCAGAAAGGGCATAACTAAAACTAGGGGTAGGGGCCAAAAGTTCCCTCATCCTCCAGGTAGTGAGGTATCTAGCCAAGTGTGAACCACGAATAGGGAATGAAGCTGGATATTCTACTCCCTTCTCTGGGCGGGTCTGATCATGCTCGAACTGGCGTCGGAACCGGAAAGGAAAATAGAACACAGAATGCATGAGGCCAATCAACTGTATGCCAGGCTGCCGAGCCATGCTGTAACTCATCTTGGAAAGATTAAGCCAGGGGCAGTGCCAAGCTATGTCCGTCGCAGACCTGCTGCACATCCAGTTGCACCACCATCCCTCATTCAGGAAATCCACTAGTCGGTGGTGGAAGAAATAACCTCGAGCTAAGTACTCAGGGCAAGAGTCCACTACCTTCAACTTATCCATAAGCCATACCTGGGAAGGGATGAAAAATAAGAGAGACTAAAGAATAGAGAGATGTATGTTGAAAGAAAAAGAAGAAAAGGGTTGTGAGAGAAAAATATAGCATGAGTGCCAAGTGATGTGAGCAAAACATATGAGAAAGGGTGGGAAATAATACCTGAAGAAATAGTAGACTCCCTGCGAATTTGGTAGTCTCTCACCGATGAAAGGCATCCAAACCCATCAAGGTCTTAGCCAGCGCCAAACTAATGCAACTCTTACCTTCTTTCAAACTTTGGGCCACTCGGATCAACCGAATGCTGTACCTGCCGAAACTAGGGGCAAGAAGGAAATGAGCAAGCATACATAAGTAAAGGGCATGTTGTCGAAAACCTCACTAGAGAAGGTCACCTCTATCACCGATGTTAGAAAATCGATGAATCAAGCTGGGTATGTCTAGCTCTCTATTGTAGGCCAAAGATTGAGCCTCGCACAAAGTGAGCCCACACATCCGTCCCAAAGCTTAGACATGTCCAAAACGGGGCTGAGGCATGATTTTCTCATCGCGCCGGGATTCCATTAGCGCTTGAAATTCTTCAAGTGTCGGGCATATTTCTTGTCCTCCGAAGCGAAAGACATGTGTAATTGGGTCGCAGCATCGGGTCGCAGCATGGAGGAACGAAAAACAAAGTGGATTAGGGCTCAACAGAAAAAGTTTATTTATGCCAAAACCCCCAAAATTTACCTTTTTCATGCCGTCTAAAAAAGCTATCCAATCCGTGAGCTTCTCAGCAAGGAATATCTCCATTTGTGGAAGAAATTGTAGCTGAAATGAGGTTCTGGAGAAAAAATCACGAAGCAGAACCATTTGTAGAAGATAAGGCTGTGAGTGGAAACCAGTTGCCAACAACCTGGAGGTTACTCACATTGGTGGCCGGTAGGCCACCTCCTCTGGCTGGCAGTCCCTCTTTCTGGTCTGCAATCCACCTGTGTATTGGGCAGTTTTGGCAACATGTGTTTTTGTCTCGATCTTTGAGTGTTTTAAGGTCTTGTTTTGAGTCTTTTTGGTTTTAGCAAGTTTGTTTATTTGTATTTGAGTTGTTTTTTCTTTGTTTATCGAGTTGTATTTTGTATTTTGGTTGTTGGTCGGCTCATTACCCGATTAAGAACATTGTTTCAATCAAGCATTCTTTTTGCAAATTCTATTCCATTTCATGCAAATATGGTGCTTATGATACAAAAATGATAAACATTCTTCATAAAAATTGCGAGGTTTTGTTCTAATCATGGTTTTTACAAAAGAGGAGTACAAGTTTCAAAAGCAAATAAAACCTATTTGAAGCTATACATGTGCTAATGCTACCAAACAAAAAAGAAACTAAGCAAAAAGTACAAAAAAATCAGCGCCAGTGGCCTCAGGCCCGAGAGGCCCTCTTCGTCCTCTTCTTCGGAGGGGACTCAAGAGCACTATCTCTATCGGAACCGCTATCAGAATCAGACTCTGAACCAGAGCTGGTATCATCTTTGCTTCCTGCCTCAGAGTCCTTCTCAGCGTCACCTTCGCTTTCGGACCCCGAGCCAGCATCATCGTCTCCACTCTCGGATGACTCAGAATGCCAACTCACTCCCTCCTCGGAATCACTAGTATCAGCATCACCGTCGCTCAAAATGCGCTCTGAAGGACTTCTCAGGCCTCGGGTGCCCTTATCCCTGCCTCGACCGTGGCTCATATCTCAACCTCGTGTTGGGACCTGTCTGTCTCTCTCTCCTCCCTGCTGCTGGAGGGGGTGCTGCCGGTGCTGGTGCTACTGATGCCACTGGTGCCATCAGCATATATGGAATCTGAAAAAAAAAAAATTGCCAACATATCAGCTACAGTGTGTATATTAGATATAGGCATAGTATGTAGAAATCAAATGCAATATGAGTAGGGTGTGTGAATGCAGTGTGCTAATATAGTGTATCAGTGTAGTTTGGGAAATATTACAGTTGAAATGCTGGTGTATCAGTGGAAATATGATACCATGATGTACAAATAGAGTTAGAATGAAATGCATGTTGAACTGAAGGAAATTACCTAGATACCGTGGAGACCAAGCAACATCTCCCTCCTCTGCACCATACTCATCAGAAAAGCCACCAGCTCGATGAGGTTTCCTGTATACTCTATAGATGCCTGCAAGTGCATTTGGATGATCAATGTCTGAAACAAACATATCCGAAATAGAAATGTGGGGTGCAAATTGTAAAGTGTGGTCCATACTTGGGACGAGCCTCGAACTCCGGCATATTCGTGCTCAGCCTCTGTTGGCTCGATCAGAATTAGATAAGTAGTCCTAGTCGGCTGCCAACATGTGAGCACAGTGGGAAGCTCTGGCCAATAGATAGCCTGCTCAACGGAGAGAGCCCCTCTAGTATGGGCCTTAGTCGCCCGAGTGGCCTCTCCTACCACAAGAGCCCCTGCTTCTCGCATGCGTGAGTGCCCGTCAGACGAGGCATAAGGTAGGTCTGAATAAATGTCGTGTAATTGCCCTCTCCTCAGAAAAAGTTAGCGTCCATGCCTACCATGAACTGTATGACTACGTCAACAGATAGGCTGTTCGTTGTCCTCAAAGACTCCATGAGTGGTATCGGAACGATTGGATTAGGCAAGCCCACAGTTTGGCGAACGAATCTCTCGCTCAAAAACCAAGCCCGGCAGACTAGGCCTTCTAGCAGAATCTGAAAGCGCGATGTGCCCCAGGCTCCCGCATACTAGTCTTTCACCCTGGCCGACATCATAGCCCAGGGCTGCCACGTGATCTACAAACAGAAAATGTACAGATTGTTAGTTATGGTTAGTTGCCAAAGTGTGAATTAGAGTAGTATTAAAGCAAAAATGAATGTGAGTTTCGGGTTACCTCGGCAACGACCACTGTATCAAAGTAATGGGGAAAGAAGGCAAAGGTCTTGCGACTCCGGCACTAACATCGACCATCGTATCGTCTCGAGTAGGGAACCACAAGGAGGAGCTCCTCCATAGGCTCTAGAGCGAGGGTTGGAAAATATGCATAAACTCATAGACGCAAGGAAAGTGCGGTGATATTAATGGCATGAACAGAT
This sequence comes from Camellia sinensis, assembly GCF_004153795.1. Classification (NCBI taxonomy): domain Eukaryota; kingdom Viridiplantae; phylum Streptophyta; class Magnoliopsida; order Ericales; family Theaceae; genus Camellia; species Camellia sinensis. Next base: position 1,856,802 of record NW_021024905.1, on the reverse strand, counting down.
GCAGAAAGTGCAAAGTAGAAAGCACACGGCATGAATAGATGTAGAAACTATAAAGCATAAAGCTTACGGCATGAACAGATGCAGAAAGCGCAAAGCAGAAAGCACACAGTGTCAACAGTTATATAAAGTGCAAAGCAAAAGGCATAAGTGTTGAACAGATATAAAGCAGAAAATATGAAGTAAAAAGTATAAGTGCAAAGAGGGAACTGAAATGCATACCTCCCAGGCTTGCTAGTAGCCTCTGATCCGCTATCCCCTCATGCGAGAGGTGGAACTCATATAGCCGTAAAGAATGGCGAGGCCAGCTCCGCCCCAGTCAAAGAATTGCACCCGGGAAAGGGTCACCAGGGCGTTCAATAGATATAAACCCACGATGTTCCATCTGTTCGAAAGTAAGGTGGTACCGAGGACAAACATCAAGAAGCCCTAGGCATACTGCTCCATCTCCTCCAACGTCTCGAGCTCGCTTCCTCAGAACTGCTCAGTAAACCAACTGTACCTCACTATAGTTGGCCGGTAAAGAGATGGAAGCACTCTTAACAGCTCGACCCAGGTAGCCTCCCACTTCTCTATGTCAGTGTCAAAAGGGATTGGATCACCCCCTACTTCTAAGCCTGTGATCATGGCAAAGTCGTAGGGAGTCATTGTTATCTCCCCCGGCAGTAAAGAAGTGGAAAGAGTTAAGCCAGCCTTATCGACAATGTCATAGACCTCGGTAAGGAGCTCATCGTACCAGTCCCTCGCCGTCGTTACTCCGTACCCCCTGTAGGCATGGAAGTCTCCCTGTGGCAGAGAAAAAGAGTGAATCAAGCAGTGATGAAAGAGAAATAAGATGAAAGGCAGTGCAAGAAATGCAGTTAAAGGAAAAACAGGAATGCATGAAAACATAGTTCATACCTTAGTAGCGCTAGAAGAAAGGTGGGAGGCTGGCTCCCTCAACAGGAGGTCCTCTGGTCCCTCCAGGCGGTAATATGTGCATGCGGGGATGACATGTCACCAGATAGAAGGGCTACACTCTCATTGGTAACGACTCTGGCTCGAACTCTGGTGCAAACTCTGCCTCAAGGTCAGCCTCAATTCCCTCTATCGCTTCACTAGCCTCGGCAACTGCTGGCTCCTCTACCTCGGCCACGGGTGGAAACGTAGGTGGAACCTTTGGAGGAGCTCCATCATGAGGAATCTCATCCGCCATCTGGAAAATGGGTGAAAAGTAGGTGAAAAATTAAAAAAAAAATGGAGAAAAGAGGGTAAACTTGGAAAAAGTCAACCCTAAGAGAGAGAAAATGGGAAAAACAGTCAAAACCCGAGAAAGTTCGCAAAACTCAAGAGAAACTCGAGGAGAACAAGCCTAAAGTGGTGAAAATTCGAGAAAAAATGACGAAATCAAAATCTGATCGGTTCAAAATATAGAGAACTAAGAGGGTTTTATGAAAAAAAATTTGTGTGGGGCGTTGAAAAACGTGTGTAAAGCACGAATCTAGAGAGAAAGTACCTAGAGAGAGAGGGAGAGGATTTTCGAGCTTGGAGAAGTGAGGAAATGAAGTATCTTGACCTATACTTAATGATCCATGCATTAAAAGACAGTTATGCCCCGAATCTGCCACCGGTGGTCGGTAGGCCACATTGGTGGTCGGCAAGGCTCTTTGGTGGCCGGTGGTTCTCAGTTGGGTCCTGGTGCTGTTCTGCGCTTCTACTTCTTGAGTAGTATGTGGAAGGTTCTGTTTCGAAAGCTTGCAGTTGCGTTCCGGTGTGTGAACGTATCCCACTTGCTACTACGAACGAGGTGTATCCATTTTGAACATGTTGCAATTCTTCCGAGAGGTAAATCGGAAGTTGCCACCGAATATCGTATATTTGTTTTTCCAAATTACGTCTTTGTTCTCTTCCATTGCATAGTCTGTGCATTTCACATATATGTATGTTGCATGCATGTCTTACATCATTTATGATTCGTGCATAGAACACGCTGTCAATTTTGCATAGAATACGCTCTTGTTTCATGCATAGAATATGTTTCTTGTATATAACATGCCTTCAATTAACATCATACGTCGGTTGTCTATCTTGCATGGAATATGCGTTGTCACTGTATTGACTCATTTACTTTGTGCATCTATCGCACACGATCGCTTTGTGCATCTATCGCATTTGTTCATTTTTGTGCATCTATCGTGCACCTCTCTGTTTTATCTCAGAATGCGTGAAACGCGACCCCGAGCAGTTTTTCTTGTATCTCAAGATGCGTAAAGCCCAACTCTGGGCGTGTTTTATCTCAGGATGCATGAAGCGCGAGCCTGAGTGGTTTTTCTTATATCTCAGGATGCGTGAAGCGCGACTCTGGGCGTGTTTTATTTCGAGACGCGTGAAATACGGGCCGAAGTTATTTTTCTTGTTTCTCAGGATGCATGAAGCATGGCCCTGGGCATGTTTTATCTTAGTACGCGTAAGCACGAGCATGAGCAGTTTTTCTTGTTTCTCAAGATGCGTGAAGCGTGGCTCTGGGCGTGTTTTATCTTGGGACGTGTAATGTGCGACCCCCCAAGTGATTTTTCTTGTTTCTCAAGATGCGCGAAGCGCGGCCCTGGGTGTGTTTTATCTCAGGACTCGTGAAGCGCAAGCCCAAGCGATTTTTCTTGTATCTTAGGATGCGTGAAGTGTGGCCCTGGGCGTGTTTTATCTCGGGACGCATGAAGCGCGAAGCCCCGATCGATTTCTCTTGTTTCTTAGGACGCGTGAAGCGTGACTCTGGGCGTGTTTTATCTCAGGACACGTGAAGCACGAGCTCATGTGGTTTTTCTTATATCTCAAGACATGAAGTGTGGCCCAGGGTGTGTTTTATCTCGGGACGCGTGAAGCGTGAGCCCGAGCAATTTTTTTATTTCTTCGAATGTGTGAAACGTGGCCTTGAATGGATTTTATCTCGGGACGTTTTATCTCGGGACGCGTGAAACGTGACCCCGAGCGATTTTCGTTCCTTTATTTCTCAGGATACGTGAAGCGCAACCTTGAGCAATTTTTATCTCGAGACGTGTGAAACACAACCCCGAGCAGTTTTCATTTCTCAATTTCTCAAGACGCGTGAGGCGCAACCCTGAGTTGTGTTTTCTTTCCTCATCTTGCGTTTTGGCGTGGTCAGAGTGTGTTTTAGATCTTTTTACAAGAAACCTATGTTGGTTTTAAGCTTGAAGATGCTCATTCATATGTTATTATCTCGTTATCTTGCTTACTGCATCTGTTATTGCTTATTACATCATCTTGTGTGATCATGAGTTTTCAAAATAGCCGACTTCATGAAGCGTGTTAGTCCAGCTTTCAAAGTTTTTGTGCATATCATTTGCATCTTGCCCCAGAACTGCGCTGGTTTAATTCCTTGCAAAGGGATACGTAGGCAGCCTATGGGCGTAACCATTTATTTTTGTTTTGATTGTTTATTGGTGTTGTCAAAATGGGTTATCTTTGGGCTTTGACATTCACTCAAGTCATTTCATGACTCCGAGTTCTGTCAAAGAGGGGCAACTGTAGACACCTCATTTTTAACCACCCTTATGACTTGGACGTCATCGCTTGCACACCCAATGACGAGCGTATATGCTCATTAAGTGCTCGAAGTCCTCAGCAAAATGCCATAGCTTTGAGCCCTCCAAACCTTGCACCCCTATTGTCTTGTTTTTGGACCAAAACCTCGAATTTTCAAGCCTGCAACCTCTGATGGCCTACAGGCCACTACTATAGGCTGCCGGCCACTACTTCTGGTTGCCAGCCACTGATGTGGCTTGCCGGCCACCAATGTGTTTTGCAGATATTTTTCTGCCAGCTGTTGACACAGATGCATACACCTTTCTACACATGTATTGTGGGGGCTGAATATTGGGAGTCGTAAGGAGGCCGAAATAAATACATAGCATTCGACCTCGTCTCGCACGTTCAAATCCTACCCTATTCGGCCATATAGCCGGTAGAGCAAGGGGCTGAGTACAAAGCAATTTGCTACAAAAGAGGCCGAATGCCGAATTGAAAGTGGGCCCAAACCCGAGGCCCAAGAAAGAAAGGATATAAATAAAAGAACATAAGCCAGAAAGAGGTATGTAAGAACCATTACGCTTAACTTAAAATACAAGTAATCCAGAGTGTAGAGACTGACTTGCCCGTCGGAGTGCTAATTCCGGCACGCCCGACCGGAGTGTTTATTCCTTTTCAGGTGATTAGTTGAGGATCACGAGTCAGAAGAGTATTTCCAAACCACTTCTTCACATTATGTATAGATATTTCTGAGGGAGTTGCTTGGTTTTCTATATATAGGAGGCCTCCCCTTCCATTTTTAAGGTTGGATTTCTCTCTCTTGAAATTTCTTAGCCTTCTGTAAACTTTAGCCTTTGCACTCTTAACCAAACCTCTCCATCTTTGAGCTGAGGTATTTTTAAACCTTATTTAAGCTCTTGAGGGTGTGTTTATCTTGATTTGTTGCCTAGAATTGGTTCTCCTCTTCAAGAGGTATAGAGCTTTGCTTCTCTACTTGTTTTATTTACTCTTTTTCCTGCTTTTTTTCCTTTGTTTTTGGGCTGTACAAACTCTGTATTTTTGGGCTGAAACTTAGGTTTTAAGGCCAATAAAGGTTGAGGGGTGGTTCACTCTTCTTTACACCTTGCTCTCAAGGCCTTTACCCTTGTGTTTCCTACCTTTACACTATTTTTTTTTTTTTGAGCTTTTAAACATTGATTTTCAGATTTATTTTAGTGGCTAAAATCATGTTTTAAAGTCCAAAATTGGAGAAGTTAGCCTCCCCTCCTTGTGTTTTGCTTACTGGCCTAGCATGATCCATGTTTAGCTTATTATCCTAGCTTTTTTTGTCTTAATTTCAGCATGTTTTACGACTTATTTAGCACTGTTTTAGGACTGTTTTTTAAGTGTTCATTGCATTTGAGCCTTATATTGCATCCTCATGAGTTTGGTGTTTTAGGCCTTAGACACCACCTTATTTGAGTTGATTGCATTTATTTAGTGCTTTTCTTACTTGTTCTCACCTTTAATCACCTCTGCAACCTCCTTCCTTTCTTGTCTTTTTCTTTGGTTTGAAAGTGGATTCAAATTATTTGTTTGTTTAAGCATGAGATTGAGGTATCATGCTTAATGGTTTAATATCCCTTTAGGGGTTCATTACCAATAGTATGATGTCTCTTTCATGCCCAAAGCAACACTTGGTTTGAGCTCTCTTTCCATTAGAGGACTTAAATTCACTTGTGGGCTTAAGTGATTAAAAAATTGGGAGGTAACTAAAATGGAGTAAAAAAATTGGTGAATAAAAAGGAGCAAGATAATAATTTGGTTTGGGTTCAATCAGACGTTAATTGAACCCTTGAGTCTTGAGTCGTTTTATACTCATTAGTGATGAAAATGGTTCAAGATTCATTGTCAACTACTTCCCTTGATCTTTCATGATAGGGAGGTGGTTTTAAGTGTCTTGTTTTGTTGCATTCATTGAACTTGCATACTTGATTCATGATCCATCATGTGATGAAATTGCATCCATTGGTGGTTTGTGAATCAAACTTACTACTCTTTTGAGCTGTTCAAATGATAAGGAGGGGTAAATTGCGCAAATAAAACCTTGAGAATACCTTGTCCTTGTTCTATTTGCTCTCTATTACAGCAGGAAAATCCAGTCATCAGTGGCCGGCAGGCCACCTTCTGTGGCTGGCAGGCCCTTTACTGGCCACTTGTGCAAAATCTAGCAGTGTACTTTTAAGGAAGAACAGAGTTGGTCAGGAGGTGGAAATTAGTGCAAGTGTTCTACTGCACAACGGAGGCATTTGGCAACAGAAACAGTGGTTTTTTCGGGTGGAAAATCTGTGCATGCCTAAGCATTCCTCATTTCTCCATATGGAGTAATTAGAATAGCTAACTTAGCACTCTTTTCATGTTGTATTCATGTAAATAGTTAGTTCAATTAGTTAGTTAATTTATTGTAATAATTAGTTAGCTAGAATAGTTAATTAATTTGTTGTAATAATTAGTTAAGTAGCTTAGCTAATTTATTTATTGGGTTTGTAATAGTTAGTTAATTAGCTTTGCTTTAGCTAGCTAGTTAGTTTATTCATTTGGACCCTCCTTTGTGAGGGCCCAAATGTTGTAATAACATGTATGTCTTCCAACCCCACGTCTTTCTCCCTTTTATTTACTAGCTTATGATGGTTAATTTAGAGCATCATGTTTCGTTTAGCATTCTCCATGTTTGCATCCACTTCTATTGCATGCACTGAGGCTCGATTTATCATTCTAACTTGCATCGTCATTTTAAATACTTCTTTAAATACGTGCTTAGACCGCATGCTATCAAATTGATTCATTGCCACATTATTAGCCGAGCCTAGTAAATTACAGATCGCATGTGTTGCATTAGTCATATCGCATAGTTAGGAATCATGCATTTTTCTAACTAGTTTCTCTTTTGGCTTGGAGTACTAGATGAGCCTTTACTCGCTTTTAGCATATTGCATTTGTATGTTAGTGTTGCCATATCTAGCATGCTTGCCACGAGGCTAATTGATTAAATGCTATAATTGCTTGAATGCCTATGGACGAAGGCTAATTGCTTGAATTGGAATAATTTGAGTAATGTTCATATGCGATCACTTTTTCAAGTGGTACATATTCAAAATTCTTTTCAAAAAAAATAAACATGAGTTGAAATGTTCCAATTCTTGCAATTTAGTCTATACTTGTGTGTGTGCGCATCACATAGTAATACTAGCCTAATAATTGGAAAAAGAGCATATAATGTAAATAAGATTCATATCACGATTAGTAGAGGCCAATCTTTGATCGAGCGAGCAAGGGTGTTCAATTCGTGACCTTCCCCACTCATACTCGAGTTCCCGAGCCGAGACAATCTTGTTGATGACAGACACGTGGCCTTTGACACGAGTCATGGCTTTCCTAATTTTCAAAAAACATTTAGGTGGCGACTCTGTATCTGGCAAAGCAGTCTATTTTTGGCAATTTGATTCAAAATCAATTTTCCAAAAGATTTGTCAGATTTGGACTCTTTGGTGTTTATCTATTTCACATTTTACTTGTGAGATCAGATTTAGAACCGTGGGAGTCTGATACTGTAGGGCTATTCTCTTCTGAAATGGGACACGAAAAGTCGAGCCACAGGAAGCTACGACTGTTGTCTTTGATTTGAACTCGGAGGATAGATTTGCAGGCAGTTAAGATGGATATTATAGGATGTAATATAATGTAATATAGGAAACAAGCCTAGCCAAAGCTTAGGTTTCACTATTTAATAGGTTTGGTGAATTTAGTTGTACCAAATTATTTGTTTTGTACCTTGCTGTTGCTGGAGATTATTTTGTGTTGTATTCAATGCAAGTAAATGAGGTGCCAATGTCCTCTATTGTACTGTGATTACATTTGTTACAAGCAACATACCATGGATGTTGTGTTACTAGTTCTGCTGTTATTTTGCCTTTATTTCATATGTTGCCCTGTTTTGTAAGAGAATAGTATGTGAATGTAAGTATGTTTATATATATATATATATATATATATATATATATATATATATATATACTATTAGTACAGGTTAGATGTGAAGGCAGTAAAGTGAATATAATGTTTGTGATTTGTACCAGTCATGCAACGATTGTATTTCAGGCATGTTGGCATCGAAGATGAATTCAGTTGTTGGAGTAGTTGATAGAGAGCATCCTGTAATTGTAGTTTAAAGTGTAAGCATAATTTTATTCTTCTAGGTATTCGATGATGGAAAATATATGATAGTTATGTGGCATTTTCTGTTAGAGGAAACAGTATGTTTACCTACCATTGAATGTAGCTGCTCTGAGGTTTGTGGAAACAAATGTAGGTTTTTCAATAATGATGGAGCTTTTGTGTTCACATTCATTTGTGGTGAAGTCATCCCATGCTAAAAACTTCATAGGCTGATTGTTGTTGATAGAGACATTCGAAAGTGTGTTATTAATAAATTTGTGTACTTGTTAATTTGAACTTCGAAATATCTATTATGTTAATATAATATGTAGGATGTGCATGGAAATTGGTAGAGAACTAATGATTGATCGATGAGAAAGATTTCTCGAACTTTAGATGGTTGTCCATCAATTCGCTTTGTGATTGTTCTTGTCGGCAGAACATTAGTTACAATAGCAGCAATATCTGTTGGGCATGTAACATAAATGTGAATGGTAGGTAATTAAAAGCGTAATTGTGCTGCTATTAGTTGTGGTATACATATGAATTTAGCAAATTTGATATTTGTTGTAATGTAGTTGAATGCATCTGCTAGCTGGATGAAAAAGTATGTTTCTAATGCATTTGCTTCTTCTGTTGTTTTAGTTTCTTCAATTGATATATGAGATTTTAGCATGATTTGAATTGTGTTGTCAACGATTCTATTTCGAGGGTCAATGTATTTGATGATACCATTTGAAAGATAGTATGTCTTGTATACATTGAGTAGGCCATCATCAAAACACGTATCTTGAATTTGTGAGCCCTAATATAGTGTAATATTGGTTATAATGAGTAGTTGGCTTCTACATTTAGCGTGTGTGTGTGTGTGTGTGTGTGAGAGGTTTTTGTTTGTTGCTAAAAGTAGGATAATGCAATATGTTGTTAGTAGTGTATTCAATATACCTCACTATCTACTATGATGAATTGTTGGATAGTAGTTGCCCCAAGTTTGCTTGTACGAGGGGGTTGTTTTTCAATGACACGAAGTTTGGCTTTCCATCTGCGCGATTTGTCAGATAACTCACGAATCATTATAGGTTTCTCTTCCATTGTTCCTACAAATGCAAATATGGGTGTAAGTGAATCTGTGTGCATGTATACATGGATTTGCTACATATTGTGATATATAAGATTAATTTGATTGATTTGTTATTGAGTTTGGGTGCAAGTGTATATGGATTTGTTTATGTTGGAGGATATGTTGCATTTAGTGTGGATTGTCCAATTCTTGTAGAGTTTGTTGGGTTTACCTGTTATGTTTTTTTGATAAAATCTTTGTAGACAACATTTCGTGTCATGTTGGACATGTGTTTTGATTGTTTGGCCGGTTTTATGAGGATTTTTACAGCAGATGATCGTTGTGCTCTTAAAAGTGCGACGTATAATTGTCCATGGGAGAACACAGGTTGTGGAAGATAAATGCCAACTTGCTCTAAGGTTTGTCCTTGAGCCTTGTTAATGGTCACTGCAAAACAAGGTCGAATTGGAAATTGTTTGCGTTGAAATTGGAAAAGGTAGTTATCTGTTTTGGCTGGTTCAAGTGGAATCCTAGGGATCAAAACTGAATTTCCCTGATAATGGCCAGTTGCAATTTTAGTATGGATAACATTATTTTTTAGAGCTTTGCATATTAATCCCACATTGTTGCACATTCCTACAGCCAGGTTTATGTTTCTGAGAAGCATTATTGGGCAAGACTGTTTCAGTTGTAGTTGGTGGGGAGACATTCCATTTGGAATCAAGCTATGAAGGAATTCTTGTGGGTGGTTTTCTTGTTTGTCATTTGTCGTTTTGTCAAAGCTAGTGTATGTGTATGTACTTTCTGGGAATTTATCCATCAAGACTTTGTTGATTTCGTCTATGAATTCATTCTTAGGAGTCAAGATGGCTCAAGATGTCAAGTATTTTGATTTGAATACATTTTCAGTGAAATTTGGATAGATGTGTTCAACCAATGTTAATATTGGATTTGAGCCCTCTTTTGTGCTGATAGTCATGCATTCATGTATTGTGATTAAGTCCTCATCTATGTTGTTGTAAGTTCCATTGCTGACGTCTAATAAGAAATCAAAAAATTGAGGATCGTGTAATGCTCGCATGTTTTCTGTTTGACGAAGAATGTGAAGATGAGGCCAGAGTGTTGATTCAACCAAGCTGTTGTTTATGCATTCCTCGCGAGTGGATTGGGGACTAACAGGAAGAACTTGTCAGAAATCACCGCCAAATACTACAACTTTTCCAGCGAAGATGGTCTCATTTGAGCAAACATCACGTAACATTGCCTCGAAAGCTTCAATATTTTGTTTTTTTGCCATAGGCGCTTTATCCCAAATGATTAATTTCACTTTTCAAATAAGTGTGGCAATTGCACTTTGTTTCCCAACATTACAGCCAGTTGAAATGTTGATGTCTAAAGGTATTTTGAAGCGAGAATGTGCGGTGCGGCCGCCAGGTAGGTTAGCAGCAGCTATTCTCGTGCTAGCTGTTGTTATAGCTATAGATCCTTCTGAGCATATAACAGCAAGCAATCCACCTCCTAAGTATTGCTTTATGTGATGCATAATTAGATCGAAAGCAGTACGCTGTGCATTGTTTAGGAGTAGTTTCATATGTATGTCTTCTTCTGAAATTGGGATTTGTAGTTCAGCCTCAATTTCCTTGGTAGGTTTGTTTCGTATAATGGAAGCTTTATTGTATGTTGGAAGGTTGTAATCTGTAATTTTCTTGCCCATTGATTCGATGAAACTTGCAATATAGTCAAGCGTGATGTTTCGTACTTGTTCTGCTTTGAGTTGTAGATTTTGTCTATAGTCTTGTGATAGAGCATCATAAAATTTCTCCCACAATGATCTTGGATTGTTAGGTTCACAAAAAACTAATAGTGTTGTAAACAAACGCCTCAGCGCGAAAGGCATTTAGAAAACACTTGCTTCTACACGGCATTCTTCAGTAGCATTGTCTTTCTCAAGCAAGCATCGTTTTCCAGCAGCTTCTTTGAATGAGGAGCATATTTGCCCATCTATAGTATACAAGTTTATGAAACTTGTACCTCCTCTTATGTGTGTTATAAGTATACGTAGGAAGTATCGTTCTCCTTCCGAAGGGTTGGCCGATACAATTCTTCCAATTGTTCCACTTCTTTGACGTGGTTTCCAATATCGATCTTGAACATTCCAAACATAATTTTCAGGGAATTCAAAGTATACCCATTGCCTAGCAGATGTGTTTTCCTTGTTCGTTGCAAAATATTCAGTGAGCATAGTTCTAGAAGCACGCCCAGATTGTAGAGCACTTGGCAAATTATCTTCTTCCTTGAAATTTACAAGTTGCATGTTTGGCAAGTGTAAATGGAAAGCTAAAACTACTGGGGAAATATTGTTAAGTGTGAATTTGTAAATACGACATGCAGCTTCAAGTGGAGATATCCAACGAGCAGATTAGTATGCATTATTCTCATCAATAATTGAGTCGTTATCATTAGCAATGAAATGGAAAGAAACACGATCATGCCCTTTCTATACATATTTGTACAAATATTTTACAGCTTTGATTGTGGAGTAAATTTCAACATTCATGTGGCAATCGAACTTTGCAAGTAAGTACGAGTTATAAGGAACAACCCATCCCTTGTCTAGAAGGCTACTTTGAACATTCACACACTTGCCGTCGTTTCGACGCTTATAGATTGGGTAAGAGTTCTCACCACACTTGGTCACTTTTGAGAATTCTCGAGGGTATTTGTTCTTACATTCGCCTTTCTTGGTCATGCAAGGGTTTGTTTGCTTTAGAGCACCACAGGGGCCATGCATCATATGCTTGACAACTACCTTATACAAATGTGGGTTGTCATCTTTATTTGGTATCTCGGAAGAAATATATGTCTCATATTCTTCAGGGTGGATAATCTTTGCATGAGATTTCAAAACCAACAAGAAATAGACATGTGGAAGGCCATGCTTTTGATATTCAATCACATATGTGTAAGTTGCTATAGGACTGAAGAGTCGTTTTTTGACCAACTCATTTTTTAGTTCCACAATTTTGGCACGGAAAACATGAGCGATAAGATCTGGTCAATTTTGTGCTTATTCTGATTCATGTAGCTCTGCTTCGATTTCAAGCCAAGAACGGTTGCATGTCATTATTAGGAATATGCTAGGCTTTCCATATCGTTGTACTAATGTCATAGCTTCCAGATATCTTCGCTTCATATCTTAAGGGCCACCAATACAGGACGTTGGAAGGACTATGCGTTTACCTATGTTTGATGCTCTTGTTTCACCACTTGATACATTGTCGACTATTCCTTGATACAAGTCAGCACGAATAGTGTCTTGGTTAGCTCGTATGTAGTATAACCGAGTGCTTTCAATTTTTATGTATATGCCGACAATAAATTGCTATAGCAACTTGCCTGAAAGTAATATTGTCGATATTTCTGAAGGCCTAATTTGTAGCAGATAGCAGTAAAATTTGCAACATGAAATTCCTGATGCATCGCTCGTAACAGCATGTGAAGCTGTACGAAAAAAGATAGTTAGAATGGATGAAGGGTGGTTTTAAGCTTTCGGGTTTTTTTCCTCAATGAAATGATAATATAATTTCAATGAGTAGAGGATTTTTTACCTTCATTTTCTGAGGCTAACAATTCTGATGTGTTGGCAAAAATGCTTGTGTTGTCCAGTGGAATATTTTTCCTTCTCTTGTCACGTTACGGTGCCAGCCTATTTCACCATAAGGAAATAATAGAGGGTATTGAAGAGGGTCATAGCAGCCATGGTAATGCATAACTCGTTGGCTACCATTTGATTTTTTATGTACAAGAATGTCACGAGTCTTATTGTTTGTGGACTCTTCTTCAACCCATATTGCTGCAACTTGTGAAGCTGACGGTGCATTGTAGGCTCTTTGATCTAGGCAAGGATCTGCTTGAATGGCAATACTACATTCCTTATCAATATCAACATCTTTTAACCTGTACAAGAATTTTGCATAGGGATTTTCTAACAAAGTGCACATTATTCACTCGATGATATCTACACGTAATTGTGGTGCATTTTCCGAACGATGTTGCAATTCATGCTCAGTGTCATAGAAATAAAGTTGGAGGTATTTGGGTCTGGTGTTAGGTGGTTGTAAACTATTGATGTAGTGATATATTTGACCTTGAGCTCGAAAAGTATATATGTCATCCTTGTTGCAACCTTGCTATCAAGTTTGACACCCATAGATGTGAAGGCGAATAAGTTGTATGTTCGAATGGCTACTTTGAACATTCACACACTTGCCGTCGTTTCGACGCTTATAGATTGGGTAAGAGTTCTCACCACACTTGGTCACTTTTGAGAATTCTCGAGGGTATTTGTTCTTACATTCGCCTTTCTTGGTCATGCAAGGGTTTGTTTGCTTTAGAGCACCACAGGGGCCATGCATCATATGCTTGACAACTACCTTATACAAATGTGGGTTGTCATCTTTATTTGGTATCTCGGAAGAAATATATGTGTCATATTCTTCAGGGTGGATAATCTTTGCATGAGATTTCAAACCAACAAGAAATAGACATGTGGAAGGCCATGCTTTTGATATTCAATCACATATGTGTAAGTTGCTACAGGACCAAAGAGTTGTTTTTTGACCAACTCATTTTTTGGTTCCACAATTTTGGCACGGAAAACACGAGCGATAAGATCTGGTCAATTTTGTGCTTCTTCTGTTTCATGTAGCTCTGCTTCAATTTCAGGCCAAGAAGGGTTGCATGTCATTGTTAGGAATATGCCAGGCTTTCCATATCGTTGTACTAATGTCATAGCTTCCAGATATCTTCGCTTCATATCTTAAGGGCCACCAATAAAGGACGTTGGAAGGACTATGCGTTTACCTATGTTTGATGCTCTTGTTTCACCACTTGATACATTGTCGACTATTCCTTGATACAAGTCAGCACGAATAGTGTCTTGGTTAGCTCGTATGTAGTATAACCGAGTGCTTTCAATTTTTATGTATATGCCGACAATAAATTGCTATAGCAACTTGCCTGAAAGTAATATTGTCGATATTTCTGAAGGCCTAATTTGTAGCAGATAGCAGTAAAATTTGCAACATGAAATTCCTGATGCATCGCTCGTAACAGCATGTGAAGCTATACGGAAAAAGATAGTTAGAATGGATGTAGGGTGGTTTTGAGCTTTCGGGTTTTTTTCCTCAATGAAATGATAATATAATTTCAATGAGTAGAGGATTTTTTAGCTTCATTTTCTGAGGCTAACAATTCTGATGTGTTGGCAAAAATGCTTGTGTTGTCTAGTGGAATATTTTTCCTTCTCTTGTCATGTTACGGTGCCAGCCTATTTCACCATAAGGAAATAATAGAGGGTATTGAAGAGGGTCATAGCAGCCATGGTAATGCATAACTCGTTGGCTACCATTTGATTTTTTATGTACAAGAATGTCACGAGTCTTATTGTTTGTGGACTCGTCTTCAACCCATATTGCTACAACTTGTGAAGCTGACGGTGCATTGTAGGCTCTTTGATCTGGGCAAGGATCTGTTTGACTGGCAATACTACATTCCTCATCAATATCAACATCTTTTAACCTGTACAAGAATTTTTCATAGGGATTTTCTGACAAAGTGCACATTATTCACTCGATGATATCTACACGTAATTGTGGTGCATTTTCCGAATGATGTTGCAATTCATGCTCAGTGTCATAGAAATAAAGTTGGAGGTATTTGGGTCAGGTGTTAGGTGGTTGTAAACTATTGATGTAGCGATATATTTGACCTTGAGCTCGAAAAGTATATATGTCATCCTTGTTGCAACCTTGCTATCAAGTTTGACACCCATAGATGTGAAGGCGAATAAGTTGTATGTTCGAATATTTGCATGGAACTATTGGTTGTCCTCATCTTTGGATTTCATTAGGCGATATAAGGCTGGCGGTGGTTGGTTGCAAGCAAGTTGTATTTGACCTTGCGAACAACATAACCCTTTAGGCTCATATGGAAAAAGTGTTACACCATAAAATCTGCAAGAAGATGTTAGAAGTTGGAGGAAAAGGCATCCTATTTACATTTCTCTGTGTTCGTTCACAGCCTACCAACAACAATAATTGTTAGTATGTCAAGTCTTGATCAAAATGTTGTAGAATATATTAGAGGTCAAGTTTTCTGTTGTGGGAACATACGTTGATGCTTTTTGGTACAAGCTGTGGTTATCTTGCTATCAAATTTGTTCGCCTGATAGTTTAATGAATCTCTCGAATGGTCGATATATGAAGGAAGCATTCCTAGAATTATGATAGCAAGTGAAATATACAAGTAGGGTGTATTTTGACAAATGGTAAATAGTGTTTACACATTGGTATGGAAATATGAAGTTATAGAGTCATACGGATTGGGAAGTCATTTGATTCTGAAGAAGCTGCGATGCCACCAGTTGAGTAACTCCCATAGCAGAAATTTTCAATTAGGGCCACAACAGTTGAAGGCACATTTATATAACATTTGAATTAGATATTATAGATGAGAAGAAAAATCATAGAGCAGAGATACAAATATGTTTGGCTCTTCCCTGCGAAGGCTAGTCAGACAATAGGTTTGTAAGTTTGTTTACCCTATTGCATCTAATAACACGTTGTATACCTTTATCATTGTCAAACATTTTGTTGCATAATTGCTGTTCTTTTGCTCGTTGACGATTTTCCCTTCACTGTTGTAATAGTTGTTGCTTGCATTCACTTGTTAGTCTTGAACGGTATGCGCGCTAACGTTGGCTATTTTGTTCACGTTTACAAGCTGGGAAATATCAACTGGTTAATTGTGAACATATTGGTGACGCAAAGTATGTCGATGTAGTTATTTAGCATACCTTATTGTTCTTCAAATTGGCTTTCTCGAGTTTTGACTAAATGGTTATTCATATTGTTTGAGCTAAAGTCTCAAGTACACTTACATTTAATTATCAATTGTATAGCATACATTTACAATAACTCAATAATGAATTTGTTAAGCTAGTAAACAATTAGAAGCTAAACAAAGAAATACAATTTCAATTGAAGAAATAAATGCATGTTTAACAAGAGCTAGCCAAAGGGTCATATGTTAATTCTACCATGTCAACTTATTAAATGTTTAACTTGTAATATAGGATCCATTCGTCTTCAATGTTTAGGGTGCTATTAATGACTTCTTCTTTTTTTGGCATTTTCATTTTTTTAAAGTGCTTTATGTTTTTATAGCTATTTGAAGTTGAGAATATGATCTGCATTGTTGGAAGTGCGTTGCTTCAAAGTAGGGAAAAATCAGTTGTCAATTTTGTATGTTGTTTACTTCTTGGATAGAATGTTGCTAAACATCCTAATCGACAACATGATTTCCATCTCCTCTAGTGTAGAGCAAAATAGAAGAGCATAATTCACTTTCTCTAAGACCACTTAGCATTATTTCTTCATTTCTTGTTGGTGAAAAGATAGAATATCTATTAGATGTGGGGGTCGTGCTATAGTTTCAATATAAAGATTTTTTAAAATTGTGTTTGGCTTACGAATTTAAGAAGTGAAATGTAGTTGTATTTTGTTTCCAATTTGTCTATCTCTTCAATAGAAATATTTTGTAAAATTGTGTTCTAAGCTCAATTCAATGAACTTATTGAGCATGTCTTAATGTACTCTGTATTCACATAAATTGAAGACAATGGATTCACCCTATTAGCCTAACCTGCAGTTTTATGATTTCAACAATTGTGTTTTGAATTTTAACTAATGTTCTCTCCATTTGTACCTGGGGAACCCTTTTTTAACCCCAAATTTTTAGATTTGGTTTAAGATTTGGGAAACCTTTCTTCACAATTGATTTGGTTTCAAATTTGGGAAATCTTCTTTCGTTTAATATCTTTGGCTCTAGAAATACTTTGAAGCTGCTTAAATAATAATGGTAAATTGAGTTATGCTTTTGTTTTTTATATAGCTAAAAAACTTCAGGGGTCACGAGACGATGGGAGTCTTACAAAGTAAGTCTGAATTTATAATTTCTTAAGGAATCCTAAATAATTTGAAGATCAATGTGCATTTTATGCCATTTATTGATTTAAATGGTTGTGCATGTAGTTATTTTTTTGGAATTTTATGTTCCATTCAAAAATCAGAAGCATAAAGAAGAAAAGAAAGCCATTAAAGACAAAGAAGCTTTGCAGACCCATCTAATTTTCTAAGTTTAAAATCCAAATCCAAGAAATAGAAATGTATGATATATTACTTGAAAATATAAAACAAATAAATAAAGAAAATGGAAATCCAAAAAACGCAAGTCATTGAAGCTTCCAAAACAAAAAACCAAAAACATATGAAGCTTCTAAAAGGAAATTTTCTTTCCTAGAGCACAAATAATGAAGCTAAGGAATCTATTCAGGTATTTGGCGAGGAAATAATTCAGCAAGAAAAAAAAATTCTCCTCTTCTGTTATAAGAATGTTGTTAGTTCATCTACATACTTGAATAGATACCCATAATTTAAATTTCTCAAAAGTGCTCTCTTTCTTTTTCTCTCATACACACATTCACAAAAAACCATCAATCAAAAGTGAAGATTTAAGATCAATCTTTAATTCTTATTGTTTTTATATAAGCAGCTCTTGTTGTCTATATATTATTGTTTGTTGTATCAAAAGTGCAAGTTGAAGATGAAACTCTAATTCTTATGGAAGTAAATCTTATTGGTAATCAAACTTAGTTTTTTGTTTCTTTGATGTCCTAGCTGTCAGGAAAGTTAGATGATTCCTGCTTTGTGTGATTATAATTCACATCTAGTTAGCTCAATGTGAGTTTTGAGCTAGCATTATTTTGCCATATTCTGTTGTTGTCCAACTTATTGTCATCTAATATATAATTAGATATTTCTAATTATATCTTGATGAATTTGAATATGAGTTGAACTGTAGATGTACCCAAAGTGAATCTTTTACAAATTAGTCTGGTTGGTAGAAAGGAACCATGTAAATTTTTATATATATGATTCTTTTAAAGAAAAACCAAGTTTTCATTAAATGAAGAATAAATAAAATTTTACATCAGATTTCCAACTAATTTTTTCACTACTTAATTTCATAAAATTGTCAAAACATAAAGAGTTGGACACATCTTATAAATAATAGAGTTAATTATCTAAAAGTCATATTTGTAAATATTATAGAGTTATTTTTCCATATTCTGTTGTTGTCCAACTTTTTGTCTTCTAATATATAATTAGATATTTCTAACTATATCTTGGTGAATTTGGATCTGAGTTGAACTATAGATGTACCCCAAGTGAATCTTTTATAAATTATTTTGGTTTGTAAGAAGGAACCACTGTAAATTTTTTATATATGATTCCTTTAAAGAAAAACCAATTTTTTCGCCACATAAATTTCATAAAATTACCAAAACATAAACAGTTAGATAGTTTCATGGATGAGCAATTAGAAGCACCACACACATAAATAGAAAACAGTAACCAAGAATTTTATAGTAAACTTAGTTAAGTTCATAAAAAGGCTGTAGAAAATACAGTGAAAGACACAAATATAATAAATTACGTAATTTGATAATCCTCAGAACAATTCCCAAACCATCAAAAAAACATTACCTAATTTTACTCGAATCTGTATCTCCTTCAAAGCAATTGAATATTCTTCGATTTTTCTAGAATTCTGACAGTTAATTATATAGAAACTCTTTAATTATCACTAAGTATCACTTCAAAACAATACATTTAAACACTAACAACTATTTAAAAATGAATAAATAAATAAATAGAAAAGGTACAAATGTTTCCCTGAAAATGATACAATTTTATAGTCAATGAATTCAAATGTACCAGTTAAGTTCATTTTTGCAGGAAGACATGTTCTGTTTAGAGGACAGCATCATAGAAATAGGTTTGAAATTGAATTTGGAGTTTATTTACTTGTCTATGTCTTTTGTTGATGGGAAGTTGGAACACTGTACACAAATTGTGTTTTTCCACTTTCCATTCATGACAACCCAAAGAAAAAAACCCAAATCCAATTCCAAATGCAAGACATATAGATATAAAACTCCACACCAAAACAACTTTAGATGAAAATTCATTTTAGAATAATTCAAATTTGCCACAGAATTATGATACATAGTTATTGGCTGGTCATATAAAAAGAGAGAGGGCAATCAATGGGTGAATCGAATTTGATTGCTCTGTTTTTGGGTTGGTTGCCTTCTTTATGATTCGAAACTTGTGCTCTTTGAATTGTCTTTTTATGAATCATTCCAATTTAAATACCAAAAGGAAAACTCTTTTATAATTTTTTTTTTTTTGGTTTTTTGGTTGTTGAAAATGATACATATACACTTAACTCAACCTTTTAGAATATCTGAACGAGCGATTAGCAGGATAGATCAAATTAATCTTATTGTTCCTGAATGATATACTAATATTATTGCTGTCAAGAAGATCAAATTTATCTTCTAGATCAAATTTATCTTGCTGTGAAGAGGATCTACTAATATTCTTGGTGGATTTAGTAATACCATTTTTCAAGCTAAATGAAGATCATTTTCTTAGATGAAAACCTAATTTACTTCCAGAAATTGCTTTTAGAATCAAAACAAATCTAATCCATTTACCCAAAGAAAACTTACACGTCGTTGAAGGCAGGGAGGACATTTATTTTATGATCCTAAATTTGATTCTACGACTCATTCCACAATACCCACCTAGCAATTACACAGTTTTGGTTTTTTAATTGCATCTTCTTCATCATTTGGGTTTTAACTAGCAACCCTAGATTTGCTATATTTGTTTAATATATTTTAGTATGTAATCCAAAGTAACACCATTACAGCTAAATCTTTTCCACATAAATAGTTCTACAAATTGTGTTTGGTTTATGAATTTGAGAATTGAACTTTAGTTATATTTGGTGTCTAATAGTTTTTGGATTTTCATTTTCTTTCTTTATTTGTTTTATATTTCCAAGTCATATATCATTATCTTGCTGTGAAGAGGATCTACTAATATTCTTGGTGGATTTAATAATACCATTTTTCAAGCTAAATAAAGATCATTTTCTTAGATGAAAACCTAATTTACTTCCAGAAATTGCTTTTAGAATCAAAACAAATCTAATCCATTGACCCAAAGAAAACTTACACGTAGTTGAAGGCAGGGAGGACATTTATTTTATGATCCTAAATTTGATTTTACGATTCATTCCACAATACCCACCTAACAATTACACAGTTTTGGTTTTTTAATTGCATCTTCTTCATCATTTGGGTTTTAACTAGCAACCCTAGATTTGCTATATTTGTTTAATATATTTTAGTATGTAATCCAAAGTAACACCATTACAGCTAAATCTTTTCCACATAAATAGTTCTACAAATTGTGTTTGGTTTATGAATTTGAGAATTGAACTTTAGTTATATTTGGTGTCTAATAGTTTTTGGATTTTCATTTTCTTTCTTTATTTGTTTTATATTTCCAAGTCATATATCATACATTTCTCTTGCTTGGATTGGAATTTTCAGCTTAGAAAATTGGATGGAGCTTATTTTTTATTAGGAAAATTAAGCAGGTGAACTCCTTAATTGTTGAGACATATTAACAAACACATGGTGCACATCTGTTGAACATGTAGGTAGGGGTGACAAATAGTGTGGTTCAATATTGTGCAACACACTTGTAAATAGTAGCCATCACATTATAGATGTGCGTACCAGGATTTGCAACTGCAGGACCAGAGCTTTGGATGCCCAATTTTCACAGCGTTACGACAGGAAGAACACCAACAGTGATGGAAAGAAGAGGACAACAGCAACTTCGTTGACAAGATATATATATCTTGTGAGAAACCCCATCTTCGAAGGGGCAAAATTTGTTTTATTCTTCATTGTCGGTGTCGCTGAGCTCAATTCCATGTGGGTAAACCCAAATCTGCAACAAAATGTGGCAGGGAGGAGCTTTGGGAAATAGGAAAATGGAAGATCACCGTTTTGGGAAATTTCTACAAGGAATGGTATTGGAAATGAAGCAGCAGCAGCAGAAAGGAAGTTGGCATTTGTACAGACTAAATGATGGAATTTGTTTGTTTGTGTGTGTGGCTAAGCTGAAAACCACGTAGCCAGGCCAAATCTGTTTCACAAACAAAGAAGAAATAGACTTACAACAGAGGCAGAGGCACCAACGTGACACCATCTGTTACATCACTATTACCTTCTTTTTATATATGTTATAGATATTCTTTCATTCAGTAAGTGGTAAAGCTGTTATTTATCAAACCATTTAAAATTGTTAATAATTTTTTTTCCATTCATCAAACTCTAAAAAAATTTAAATATAAAATTATAGATGCATTGTGTTTGTATAAAGAGAATAGATGTCTGTTTGGGCCTTGTTTGAATCTAAGTTGACATGCAAAATTTTGGTCACAAGGCATATGAAGCCTGGGATTCTATTTACATTCAAAAAATTATTAAGTATTTTCAATTTCAATTATCAAGAGTTTTATGTTATTCTCGGTACATCTTATATATATATATATATATATATATTTAAATTATCATTCAAAGTA
This sequence comes from Camellia sinensis, assembly GCF_004153795.1. Taxonomy (NCBI): domain Eukaryota; kingdom Viridiplantae; phylum Streptophyta; class Magnoliopsida; order Ericales; family Theaceae; genus Camellia; species Camellia sinensis. Next base: position 1,835,456 of record NW_021024905.1, on the reverse strand, counting down.
CACCTAATAGAAACAAAGGCACCATGTTCAAACTTACAATACCAAACAATATCATTTGGTTCGGACTTTCAGATCCGAACATTTTGACTTTGTTCGGCATTGTACTGCCGAATAAAGTGAATTTGTTCGAATATGAAAGTCCAAACAATAATATCGTTAAATAGGCTGAATATTTGTTTTTATGTATTAAAAAAAAAACTCAAAAATCAAGAATTTTATGTTGATATTTAAGTGAATAATTTTTTTTAATTGACAAAAACTAGTATATTGATGAACCAACACAAATACAACTGAGAAGATACATTAAGAGACTAAGAAAGAGACATGAAGTTTGAGTTACCAAATAGAATCATGAATCAATATAAAGCAAGCACAAAAAGATAGAAGGCAAGTAGCAAATCTAAAACACTAAAAAAAATACAAAAAATTAGAGTAAGAAAAGTTGCATAATGCTCCCAAAAAATCTAATCTCGATAAAGAGTAAAGTGAGGAGATGAAACACCTTTCCAAGAAGGATGGAAGGTTCATCTTTTGGATTTGATGTTTGATAGGTTGTTTTAAAAAATAATTTTCATTATTATTCTTATTTATTGTTTGATTTTGTTCAAATTATTTTCTATTCGCAAGGACAAGAAACAATGATATTAATGATAATGATGAATTTTGGTGGGGTGGTTTGAAATTTTGTAATGATGAAAACGAAGAAGAAAAAACAATTAAGATTGGAAGAAGATGAAGAATACGCATATGTAATTAGGGTGTATTATAAGAAAAAAATAATATTTTATTTTCTGGCTTAATATGTGTTGTCTTTATCAGTAAATTTACATTAGAATATAATAATAATTAAAATTTCAAAATTTTAATTGGACATACTTAATGATTTTTTTTTGGGTGTAAAATAGAATCCAGATGAAGCCTAAAACTATGAATCCAGCTTTTAGTCATATTGGTTGGGAGACCAAATTCAGAGGTGGACAGTTTCAGATTGGACTAGACATGATAGGCCCATTTACTATGTTTTTTGAATCTAGAATTTGGACCTAGTATTGTCCTACTTTCAACCCAGAATTTAGACCATAACACCAAGAGGTAGGAACATGCAAAATGACTTAGACCCCCAACTGGGGGTGACCCCCACCATCCCCAGTGATTTGTAATTGGCTCAATTTTTTTTGATTCTCCTCTCCTGGACCCCCACGTGGGGGTGGGAGTGCTGGGAGTGCCCCCCACGGGGGGTCTGGAGCATTGCCCGTAGGAACATATAGCCCACTTTTAGCTTTCTTTATAAACAAATTAATTTTTTTTTTTGTGATTTTTTTATTCAACTTTGAGTTAATTTTTTTTTTTTAAAAAAAAAAAATCTTTTTTGGTTTTCTAGATTAGAACACCTTTAAATTTTAAAAAACAAATATACTTATTGAAAAAGATAGAATAAAAATAAAAATAATTCAAAATTTGTTGAGAATCTTGAAAAATTAGGCTTGTTTTTGTCTTTATTGGAATTTTTTTTCTACCTTTGATTATGGTCTAGTCCTGATGGACTAAAAAGCAAAATAAATAAATAAATAAAACAAAAAATAAAACAAAATAAAAAATAAAATTGAAACACTTTTTATATATTATGAATGAAATTGAAACACTTTCGAAGTCAAATTGAAGGATTAAATTGACATAATTTTTATACATTCAAGATCAAATTGAAATTTTTATACATTGAGAAGTAAATTGGCCCAATTTTAACATTTAGTGCCAAAATAACATATGGCTCATACTTTGAAAATTAAAAATGAAATTAATCTTAAATTTTTTTAGGGAGAATATTATTTCAGTGTATGTTTTGAAAAATTATTATGAATAAGTGATAAACTTTATAAATATTAATTGATAATGCAATACGGTTGGGTGATGTATGGGTCAGACTGATCCACGTGCTCTACGGTTGTGCTGACCTTCATTTTCTTGGTGCACGCTTGTAAAAGGTCCAATGGGGAAGGCACCAAGATTAGAGTGGTTCATTCCCGTAGACTCTCCGATTGTTAAGTTAGACATGAAGAAGTCGAAAAAAAATTGGAGAAAGTTGGGGGGTTCAGAGAGAGGGGAAACAAAGAGAGAATTACTTGTTACCAAATGCACTTCAGAAGCTTCCTTATATCCCTTACTAATCATTTCCTTGTTTATTCCAAGTTGTCTCACTAGTCGAAAGTTTATAGCCTAGTTGCCATTGATCACGGTGTTTTTGCATACTCCGGCGTGAGAGGTCCTGCTGCATTTAATGCTATGACAATCTTATTTAATGCCTGATACCTGGGCTCAATAACTCTACAGGATCTTTGTCTGCCACATGGCTAACCCCCTATCTAACAGGTGTCTAAATGCCACAAGGCCTGGACCAGTGTTGGTTCTTCGGTGGGCCTGCTATTAAGTTTTACATACTGGGCTATAACTAAATGACCACTTGGGCCACCCAAGACAGTTGGGCTTTTCTGGGCCATGTGGGTCATGCCAATCAGTAGCCTCCCATTCCCGAGGGCAACTTTAGTCCAGCGAAGGGAATAAGAAAAGTGAAGGTAGTCCCCCAAGTTGGCAAAGATAGGACCAAGCGAGTAAGAGGGTGGGCAGGTGAGGATAGGCGAGGTGGACGGTTGTCTGGGCAACTGAACGTTGAGGTGGCCAATCGTGAAGTTGCTCAGCAGTCGAGGTGATTGATCGTCAATGTGGCTGACCATCACGGTGGCTAACCGTCTAGGTGACCAACTGTCGAGATGACCGATCATGAAAGTGTGTGACCGCCGAGGAGGCTGACCATCACTGTGGTCAACTGTCGTGCTGACCAATTGTGAAGGTGGGCGACTACCGAGGAGGTCGACCATCACTGTGGCCGACCGTCGATGTGATCGATCGTCGAGGTGATCGATCGTGAAGGTGGTCGACCGTGAAGATGGTCAATCGTTGAGGTGGCCAACTGTCCATGTAGCCGACTGTCAATGTGGCTGACCGTCGAGGTGACCAACAGTCAAAGTGGGGTGGAGTGTGGCTAGGAGACTTGATGGCTTTGATGGCGCATGGGCTCAAGGTGCACAGACACACATGATGATGTGATGGAGAACAAATGTGAAGGGAGAAAGAGAGTTAGTGGTGGGAGGAGTAATCGTGGTTGTCCACGTAGGATAATCTAGGCCATGGATAAGGATGTTAAACCATTTTGTTAAAGGCGAAAGGGATTTGAAATGGGATATTTTGATAGGGGGGTTATTTACGCGATTCAGTGTCTTCGTTCCCTCCATACTTGCCAAATTTGTTTTTCAAATACCCTTGGAAAACAAGAAAACCTTGGACATTAAGCTCTGTATGGATTTCATACCGTATTGCGAGAGACCAACGGAGTCCAGACTTCACCTCATTCATCTCCTCCGATTCTCCTCTTTTTCACATTGTGAACTTTATTGCCCCACAATCGAAGCCATTTACAAGAACGTGAGCAGAATGGAGCAAGAGAGAGCCCCTACTATGACGCCCGATACACTAGGGGATGACGATGGAGTGGCCCTAGCGGAGAAATACCGAGTAGAGAGATTGGTGGAAAGAATGGTGGACAAACCACCACGATCTATCCCCACGACGATGATTTCAGTGGCCTAACCAATTAGTTAGGCATCCCCCGACCACTAGCACGCCAAGGCCGGCATGTTGTTGTTGACACTGGAGGACTTGGAGGAGATCCGAAGAAAGTACCAAATTCCGGCAAACGTGGAATTGAGGTTACCAACGGCGGAGGAGAGGGCGTTAGACGCCAGGTAGACGGAGTTTACACTGTACAAGGAGACGTTCCAGGAGAGGGGGGGCTAAGAGTGCCATTACCCCAACTTGTTTTTGTCGTGCTGAACTGTTTGGAGGCGACGCCAGGGCAATTAATGCCAAACACGTGGAAGATTTTGTTCACATGTGCGGTCTCTTGGCTGCAAGTGACCGGCGGGGAAGAGATGTCGGTGGATGAGTTTTTATCCTGCTACAAGGCGTCAGGCTAGCAAGAGACATGGGTGACCTTGCAAGCAGGGTCTGGGAGAGGATTAGTGGCAGGGCTACCCTTGTCAATCAGGGGATGGCGCACGAAGTGGTTTTATGTGTCCGTGAGCAGAGGAATGTGACACACCCCGGATTTAAATTATCCAGCTCACGTGAATAAATCCCCCAATGATGAACAATAGCTAACAACTCTCATGCGGATGAATATAATATAGTCACACAATACATATGTTATTTGATTTTATATGTTCCTAGATATAACACCTAAGTCAAATGGATGTTCTGTAATTAGAAACATACACAGATGTTATAAATTAAATTGAACGCCCTGAGGCTTACATCATACACAAAGGTGTAACCCTTACAAACATAAATGGCACATGGCCTACAAATAACTGAACCACCCTTCACGGTTCCGAACACAACTACATGTCATAGTCTTCGTCCACATATGTGCACCTGAAAAACATTTCAGTTATGTAGGGTGAGCATAAAGCCCAATAGAGAATATTTCAAAAACTAAACATACTCCGCCAGCATAAATGATCATGATGCAATACATATATATAATATTCCGAAATTCATTTTCAAACCATTTGATTTCTCAACGAAATCATTTCTTTCCTATTACCAAAACCTTACGTTTAATAAAAATGTTTTCCAAGTTCAAATCATCAGTTTGATATAAAATTCCTTTCCAAAAACCAATCCCAGTACCTCAATACCAACCAGCAAATACTTTGCTAAATCAAATGTGAATACATCGATAGACAACAACAAAAACATTGTTAAAACCATTTCCCAAACATCCTGCTCCAAACCAACATAATAGTAAATAAAATGTGTAAATCTTCAAAACAAACACAACCTTTCACAGAAAATTTCGTCTGCGGGAAACCGTAAACCGGCACCCATGTAAACGTAGGCTATACAAGCACTATTATTGCCATTTTACGGATATTTCGTCCACGGGATTGGCACCCATGTATACGCGCAGTTTTTAGGACTTTCACCATGGACACTCAGGCTAACTTATTTCAACGAGACAACACTTATTTCCTAGATTCACCATTTTATTTACCCTTTTCAATAGTGCAATACATGTAGCTCAAAATATTATTTTTCCAAAACAATGCAAATGTTCCAAACCATAATATGAAAATTTCCAAAACCTCTTTCCAAAACATACAGTTTCAATTTCCAAAATCCATTACATGCTCCATGATATGAATGATTTCAATTTGCCTAATTCACATGCAATTTTTAACACACGGCAATACTATCCTCTACTGATAGCCAAAACAGTTATCTCTAATGCAATAATTAGAAGATATCAATATAGATATATTTTCCAAAAGTGTAACAACACCCATTTTCAAAATCCCATAACCATTTCCTTCCCATCTTTTCTAACCAAAGCATTTACCAAAATCAATCCAAGTCCAACTCCCAAAACAATATCATTTAGGGTTTTTCTATAAATTTTCTCTTTTAGAAAATCAAATGCAAGTTTGTTTACCAAAAATAGATTTAATAACAAAATCATAACCAAACAACCCCCACTTTGTACAAACCCTCAACCTACAATAACATTTCAAGATCAACCAAATGACTACCAAATATAAATAACAAGATACGTCACAAATATGCTACCGAACTCATATTGAATTTAGGAAATAGACCCTACCTCTTGAAATGAAGAGGAGACAAGAGAGAGAGAAAATCGAGAAACCTCAAGGATGCTGAAAGCCAACTTTGCTCCGATCAAAAGAAAGCTCTCGATGTGCTCTACCTTTTTTGTTAAAGAGACTAGGGTGAATAAATCAACGGATCTAGGTGTATTTGTAGAGAGAATGTGAGTTTTAGAGAGAGAAGCTCTAGATCTAGGGTTTTTAGAATGTTTAGAGAGAGAGAGAGAGAGAGAGATATATGAAAAAGTGACTAAAAAATGTGACTCTACGATTTGATATACGCGTAGACCGCTCGAGCGCAAAAAGTGTCGGTTGAGCGTTCACACACAAAAAGTGTGATCGCTCGAGCGCAGGAAGTGACCACTCGAGCGTAGAATACAAGCTCTTAGAAATTTTACAGACAAAAGACCACCGCTCGAGCACAAAAAGCACCGCTCGAGTGAACACCGCTCGAACGGAAGAAAGACTGCTCAAGCGAAGAATGCCGACTCCCTGTATCTCTGCAAACCTGCAAAAGTACTAGAAGTTCACAAATACCGTTCGAGCGCAGAAAGTGCTGCTCGTGCAAAGAGGTAAACTTTTAGGCAATAACGGTTTTGAAAAACAAGCTACCAACCTGCTCTAAATGCAACCAAGACACTTCAATAACCAAACTCAATGAGGAATAAGGAGAAACTAGACTTGAACAACCATATAAGACAATGAAACTTGAATCCAAAACATCAACGGGTCAAGTCTAAACCAGAATCGCTATAACCACCCCCCTTAAGGAATTTTGTCCCCAAAATTTAAGGTAAGGTCCAAACAGGGCAACTCAATCACAATCGAAAGCACAACCACCAACTCCAAGCTGGACCCAAACTTGGAATAAATTCTCGAATCTTGATTTAACACCTCGGGGCCCCAAAGACACCCGAACACCAAAAATACTAATAACAACTCATGGTTGCCCCTTCGACCCATATAACTCGCTGTGGTCTATGAGACAAGAACAACCACCACCTCAACATTAACCACTCGAGCTCAAAGAAGTCAACCATGCCTAAACCACCCACAACACCAAGAAAAGAAAACTCCTTGCATATAAAGCTCCCAGTCAACTTTCTCGTAACTCGAAACATAAATAAAACACGATTAATCAACAACGTTATGGCACATCAATGCCAGACAATTCTAAGTCCTTGCAAAAAAAGAGACATACAACATGTAACTAGGAACTCAAGCTAGATCAAAACGCAACTTCTCAACACAAGATATAAGATACTCTGTTTAGGTTAAAGAAAATGCTTTATTATTATTATTATTATTATTATTATTATTTATTTTATTTTTTTTCATTTTCCTCAAAACACTTTGGGTGTGTTTGGTTTGGTTTTGGGAGATAAATTTTCAAAAAAAATCTTGGGGAAAGAGTTTAGAAATTTTTTTGGTTTGTTTGGTTGTATATTTTGGAAATAGTTTTGGAGTGTGAGAGTTTGGCATGATTTGATATTTTGTTATAGTTGAGTAGATGTGTGTGAGAGAAAAAGTGATTGAGAAGGAGAGAGGAGAGAAAAAAAATGATTGATTGATGTGAAGGAGATAGAAAGTGATTTTGGAAATTTGTTTCCAAAATCACTAAACCGAACAAAATTTTAGAAAATTTTCTCCAAAATTTGTTTCCCAACAACAAACCAAACAAGGCCTTTGTTTTCCCCAAAAGGTGTTCAAACCTACACCGTCACAATTCAAATACATTTTCAACTGTCCACAACAAAACTTAGAGATTTCCAAACTGTTTTTCTAAAAACTAAAGGTGTTATTTATAAAATCATTTTTATTTTGTTTTTGATTTGTTGGATTTAGCTTTTTGTTAAACCACAAACTTATGTTTCAACCCAAAACCGTTTTAGTTCAAGATAAGTACCCAAGGCCACAATACCAAAAAGGGAGTTTTGTTTTCCTCAAAATCATTCATTAGCATTCCTTCGGTGAATCACTACATAGTCACTCAACAAAGCCCATCACACTCACGGTGATGCCACAATACCAAAATAAAATTTCCACGATGAGAATCCCTAGATTTTTTTTTTTTTGAAATGCCAACAACGCAATAACACAGGAGAAGAAATTTCACACCCACCAATCACATAATGGCGCAAAATCGCTTATAAGACCAAAGTTCCCAAACTGGTGGGCACAACTCAAAACAACCTTCCAACTGTCCATACGGGACTTCCATGCCATACCCAGACACCGTTCAATTACACAACCCTAACTCCAACCTATTTCCGAGGTGACTATATGTCAACCAACCCAAATACTAATAAATCAACTATCCAACACCACTATCCCGCACCAGCCTCCAAACACTAACATACCACTTAACTCCACATAACCCAACATCAACACCAACACCTTGCCCAACCTCACTAACTCCAAAATGGAGTTCCATGGACAACCTCTCATGCTTGTTAAATCACTTTGGATTCTTTAAGGTTAACCCATGGTACTCTGATTCTCCATTCACCCATTACACGTATGCCTATGTGGCATACACATCCTCACTTCGCATTTGAGTCCGAATTGGACTTCTCAAGTTAAACACAATACACCCTCTCAAGTCAACGCACACACCAGTACCTTACACCATGCACACAAGGACCGAATAGGTCAAACCAACTCTGTCAGAGTGCACCAATCACTTCACACTATCTTGCTACTTCACTCGGAGTTCCACTACCCAAACTAAACAACAAACACTCACACCGAAGTGACCCAGTACTATTGAATATTAAACTGCTCAATCCAATCATTAATCACACTATTGCCTTGCCAAGGCACCCTCTTGAGACCGCCTTGTGACCGATCTCCTTCTACACATCATCTAACAACAATACAAAAACCATATACTGTCACACACCATACTAGAAAAACCTCATCACTTACTGCACAACATCTCACCCTTAACCCCAAATAAATTATCTCTGCATTGAATCCCTCATTTTGCCAATGTACTCACAACCTCGACCGAGTTCACAACAACGGGATTCACATACTTATTCTCTTGCACCAAGTCAACTCGCAAAAGCCTACTACTCTACAACGCCACAGTTACCACATAACAACCCAAACCGAACAACAAGCAAACACAACACCTCCATTTCTCAGTGACCAATAAGATCAACTCTTTAATCGACATTCTATTCGTCACTCATTACACAAGTACAACCCAAATACGAAGTCTCCTAGTCAGTCCACCAGCTGTTGATACTTACTGAACAATTACCCTAAACCAAACCCCAACACATACATGCGACATCTACAAGGCTTTCAAAGTCATACCATCCTAATTCCACAAAGAACAAAAGAAGTTTTCAACCTCCTCCACCCAAGTCATAGAACACTACATTCCCAACTACTCTCTCAACCAACCTAGAACACTACGTGAGCTAAAACATGGCACATCTCCGAAAACAATCACTTCTTCCCCGTCGTTCCAAGCCTTAACCAATAAATACTAAACCACTATGACCCTACACATAGGTCGCGCACCAACCATGGGTTACATACCCGACCAACCATTCTGAAAACATCTCTTAACTTAACCAGAATTGAGGTACACATCTCTCGTACCCAAATATAATAAACAAATGCTAGACCTTAGGAAACGTCCGCAGTACCACTGCTTGAAATACAACACAAGTTGTTCAGAACACACCACTGACCAAACACTAACAACCAATACTACGATAAGGGACTAACATCCCTTCACAAGAAACAACCAACTAGATAATACCAAGAACCGCTAACATTATCTAACATTAAGGTACAAGTCTATACCCAACGAAATTATACACTATTCTCAAAACACGAGTAATCCTAAGTCTCTCTATACCCAGAATAAAGGAATACTCTGCCTTTGCATACATCCCTACACTACACCGTACTAGTTCACTAGGTCAACCCTAGACCAACCCACCGTGACAACTCGTCGCCAAAACACTAATTGAAAACCAATCACGCCATCCATGATCTCCTAACACACCTCGTGCCTTATCGGATTACCCACAACAATGATAACTCTACCTGGTATTCAACCAATTGCCCCACCAAACTACAGGAAACAACCATTCCTATTCCAACCAATCACACATCATCTACAAAGAACAACTCATGGCCTAAATGGAACAACTAACTTCACCAACCCTAAGGGAAGTCAAACCACAACACTACATCCTAACCAATCACACCTCACAACACAGGTTTCTAGGTTATCAACACCAAAGTCAGAACCATAAACCACTACTACCAACACATATAAGTTCAAACCTAACTCTTCGTGTTCCGAAAATTCTAACACCATCTACATCCCTTACACCTGACCGACCGAGGTCATGACTAACTCCAAAATCGTACTAGTCCAAAGATTACCAACAAAAGCTAAATATACACGATACCACCCAAGTGAGCATCATAATTCAACCCTCACATGCTGTCACAAAGGACTTGAAAACACTACCGTCTCTCAAAGACGTACCAACCATCACCAAGGTGACCAATGCCAACTCACAACCAACATTAATACATAACCGATATAGCACACACCGAGGTACCCACTCTAAGTTCACTACTTTTTCCATACGTCTCTATAAAAGAGAGAATACCCACAACCTAGGATATGTAACACAGGTACCCTTCCCCAAAATACTAACACAATCACATAACGATTATTTGAACAATCACATTGAGACTCCACTCAAATCACGCATCACCTACCACATAACACATAAAACATAATCATGCTAAGTCTACAAAGATAGTTATCCGTTCTAGCGCTCGCTTAGATTTCCCATTAGAAACAACGTTGATCAAGCACGTTTCCAATAGGACCTCCAAGTTAGTCAACTAGACACCAAATAATATCTGAGTCTCAACACTATACCCACATAAAATGCAACACATAAACATTTTATCACAAAGCACACGACATACAAATGTCCTCATCGAGCATGATAAACCCACTATGGCTAACCATTTCCCACGAGCCTAAGGTTTTCAAACTCTATTAGCTCTCATTCCATGTTGTCACGTCCCATATTTACAAGGTCCGAATCACGTGAATAAACCACTCAATGATGAACAATAGATAGCAACTCTCATGCAGATGAATATAATATAGTTACACAATACATGTGTTTATACAATATCTAAGTCGAATGGATGTTCTGCAACTTAAAACATACACAGATGTTATAAATTAAATTGAATTACAAGAATGGCATGCTGCTAGTAAATAACATAAACGGCCCATGGCCTATAAATAAATGAACTACCTTACACAGTTCTGAACACAACTTCACGTCACAATCCACATCCACATATGTACACCTGAAAAATATTTCAGCCACATAGGGTGAGCATAAAGCCCAGTAGAGAATATTTCAAAAACTAAACATGCTATGCCAGTATAAATGATCATGACGCAATACATACATATAATATGCCCAAATGCATTTTCAAACTATTTGATTTCTCAACGAAATCCTTTCTTTTCAATTACCAAAACCGTACGTTTAATCAAAATGTTTTTCAAGTTTAAATCATCAGTTTGACATAAAATTTCTTTCCAAAAACCAATATCGGTACCACAATACCAACCAACAAATACATTGTTAAATCAAATGTGAATACATCGCTAGACAACAACAAAAACATTGTTAAAATCATTTTCCAAACATCCTGTAACAAACCAACATAATAGTAAATAAAATGGGTAAATCTCCAAAACAAATACAACCTTTCACGTAATTTTTGTCTGCAGGAAACCGCAAACTGGCACACATGTAAACATAGGCTATACAAGCGCTACTATTGCCATTTTATGGATATTTCATCCTCATGATTGATACCCCGCTCGAGAATGAATGTTGGAAATTCTTCGATGACATGTTACTTTGAGTGCACGATTTCTTAGCTGTGCCTCTTTGGTACCGAGCTCTTTGATGGCTTTCTTTATCCGTTCACACTAAACTAAAAGGTAGTGAGTGGAGTCAAGCACAAAGCGATCCTTCGCAGCTGAAAGAAGCCTTGTTCGGTCTCCTGTTGAAGTGGTGACTCACCTATGTATACGCGGGATTGGCACGTATGTATATGCGTGATTTTTAGGACTTTCACCATGGACACTTAGGCCAACTTATTTTAACGAGACAATCTTATTTCCCAAATTCACCATTTTATTTACCCTTTTCAATAGTGCAATACATGTAGCTCCAAATATTATTTTTCTAAAACAATGCAAATGTTTAAAAACATAATATGAGAATTTCCAAAACCTCTTTCCAAAACATACAGTTTCTATTTCCAAAGTCAATTCCATTCTCCATGATACGAATGATTTCAATTTGCCTAATTCACATGCAATTTCTAACACACAGCAATACTATCCTCTACCGATAGGCAAAACAGTTATCTCTAATGCAATAATTAAAAGATATCAATATAGATATATTTTTCAAAAGTGTAACAGCACTCATTTTCAAAATCCCACAACCATTTCCTTTCCATCTTTTTCCAACCAAACCATTTACCAAAATCAATCCAACTCCAACTCCAACTCCCAAAACAATATCATTTATGGTTTTTCTACAAATCAGATTTTTTTTCTCTTTTAGAAAATCAAATGCAAGTTTGTTTACCAAAAATAGATTTAATAACAAAATCATAACCAAACAACCCCAATTTGTACAAACCCTTAACCCACAATAACATTTCAAGATCAACCAAATGCCTAACAAATATAAATAACAAGATACGTCACAAATATGCTACCGAACTCATATTGAGTTTAGGAAACAGACCCTACCTGTAACAACCCCGACCCATGATTAACGTTAATCCATGCTTAACTATGCCTAACAAGTAATTAAGAAAAAGTTCTGAGTTAATTACATGTGCATTGTATTATTTGTGTTTATATTTGTTTAACGTAAGAAGATATGTTCATGTTTTGTTTCGATTTGTGAATTGAAGGCCTTATCGGCATCCAATTCATAAATTGACTTGATTTTTGAGTTAATTAGAATTTTTAGAATTTTAGGATAGGTTTAATTGAAATTCAATTCAGAACGATTAAATTAGATTAATTTAATGCCCACTTGATTAACTTTAATTAATTACCACCAAGTGAGCCTATATAAGACTCCATACATGCTCCACTCATCTCTTTCTTTCATTTTCAACACATTTTTTAGTTTACTCACACACACAAGCGTGAGAGAGAGTGAGAGGAAGGTAGACTTGAAATCAACCAAAGTGGGACTTGCTTGAGAATTGAAGAGAACTAGGGAGGATTAGCTTGATTACTCAAGAATTGGTCTATTGAAGCTCAATTGAGAAGTTTAGGTGAGAATTCAAGCTTTTGATAATATAATTAAGTTAGCCAACTCATAAATTTAAAAGAAATCCTATAGGAACGCAAGAATTAAGCTTAGATAGTTGATTTTGGGAGTATATCATGCATGCATGCATAATTCTAATAATTTGATAAGTTCATTTTCAAGAATCTCCACATGCATGTCTATACTTGGGTTTTGTTCAAGGAACTCAACATGTCTTTGACCCAAACATCTCATTTGCTCATGATTTGGAAACTTGAAGCTCAAATCACTTCATGCATGTCATATTCATGTCATGTTTTCACAATTCAAGTTTGAATTTTGCTCAATCGTCAAGCTTATCGACCTTGATTTCTTGAAATGACCTTTAATTCTCAATGTTTTCCAAGTTTAGACAAGTTTCCTCAAGTTTTTGGTCCAAATGATGAGTTTTCAAGTGTTGAAATCAAGATTTGCAGCTTAAAAGTAATTCTGAAAATTTCAGAATTATGCTCCTACGCTCGATCATAGGAATCCAAGCTCAAGCGACCACTCTGAGAGTGTGTACTTCCGCTTGAGCGACCAGAAGTCTGCTCAAGCATGAAATGCAAGCTTCCAAAAGTTCTTATGTTTTGCAGCACGCTTGAGCAACAAAAGTTGCGCTCAAGTGAGGGCATGTCTCTCATGCTCGAGCGAGTGTTGAGCGGAAAAAATCAAGCAACCAGCATTTTTGCAAAAGTTTACAGATCGCTTGAGCGACAGATCTTGCGCTCGAGTGACCACTCACATTTTACATGTCCGCTCGAGCGTAGGAAGTCACACTTTTGCGAGGACCATGTTTTCAATACTTTTTGTTAAGTGTTTTCAAGTGCATTTTTGCATCCTCTTTCCATCCTAGGCATTCCTAGGCCATGATTAAGACACCATGATGAGGATAAAGAAGTAGAAACACGCCAAGACAAAAAAGAACTAAGTTAATGATTCCGGGTGTGTAATTCAGTATATATTCGTTCTGTGTTTGTGTAGGTCACATGCCACAAGATATCTGAATTGCCTACTCTGTTCGTTACTTGGAGCCATCTGTTAGTTGTGAGTAATAACTTAGTAAAGCTATGTTCAAGTTAAATTATTTTTTGTATATGGAATAAGATTTGTTTTATGAAATGCCATGTTTTATACTATGAATGAATATCCAACTCTAACAAATGTTTGTGGTATTATGATATGATCCAAGTCTGGTATCTGTACCCAGACCGGAGGTTCCTTATGGAATTGACAAGTTATATGTACCCGGCTGGAGGTTCCCTTATGGAACTGACAAGTTATCCATTTCCAGTCCGGAAGTTCCTTTATGGAACTGACAAGTTATCCGTACCCAGCTGGAGGTTTCTCTATGGAACTGACAAGTATAATCTATGATGCTCTATATATGATTTGTTAGTGCTAACGGATAAGCCATGTATGATCAAGCATAAATTTTGAATTCTGTATATGATTTGAATAAGAATACGAATGTAAGCTAGCTTAGTCATGGGACATCAGTCATTTAACCCTTTACTCTGTTATTATTCACTAGGCTCCCGCTCACTATTTAAATTATGTATGTAGGTGATTAGACACATGACCAAGCTTAGAGGTGAGGACCTGGTGTCTCAATTTTTGTCAGCCAACCTTTGCGCCTCCCGAGGAGTTTCCAAATTAAGTCAAGTCTAGTGGCTATGTTGTTATGAATGTATGAGACTTTGTTTCCTTTGCTCTATAAACAAGTTTCTCTGTATTTATGTACATGAAGTGATGTGTAAATACTATATCTTTTGATATCACTCATATGTTTGTAAAAGTTTATGATTATCTATCCCATGTACATCTTCACAACTCGATGGACTATGTATATTTTATGTATTTGCTTTTTATGAAATGCCATGTTTTATACTATGAATGAATGTCCAACTCTAACAAATGTTTGTGGTATTATGATATGATCCAAGTATGGTATCTGTACCCGAACCGGAGGTTCCTTATGGAATTGACAAGTTATATGTACCCGGCTGGAGGTTCCCTTATGGAACTGACAAGTTATCCATTTCCAGTCCGGAGGTTCGTTTATGGAACTGACAAGTTATCCGTACCCAACCGGAGGTTTCTCTATGGAACTGACAAGTATAATCTATGATGCTCTATATATGATCTGTTAGTGCTAACGGATAAGCCATGTATGATCAAGCATAAATTTTGAATTCTGTATATGATTTGAATAAGAATACGAATGTAAACTAGCTTAGTCATGGGACATCAGTCATTTAACCCTTTCTCTGTTATTATTCACTAGGCTCCCGCTCACTATTTAAATTATGTATGTAGGTGATTAGACACATGACCAAGCTTAGAGGTGAGGACCTGGTGTCTCAATTTTTGTCAGCCAACCTTTGCGCCTCCCGAGGAGTTTCCAAATTAAGTCAAGTCTAGTGGCTATGTTGTTATGAATGTATGAGACTTTGTTTCCTTTGCTCTATAAACAAGTTTCTCTGTATTTATGTACATGAAGTGATGTGTAAATACTATATCTTTTGATATCACTCATATGTTTGTAAAAGTTTATGATTATCTATCCCATGTACATCTTCACAACTCGATGGACTATGTATATTTTATGTATTTGCTTCCGCAGCCCCTAATTGTACATTATTATGTTAAGAGGCCTTTGGTAATCCAAGGATTACTGGCCGGTTATGACGCTAAACCTATAGGGGTGGATTGGGTCATGACAGAGTGGTATCAAAGCACATGTTCTACCACACACACGAGTCCATACGAGCTTAGGATGTCCTAGTAAGAAGTAGGGGCATTCCATTTACATGTGTGAATGTGTGTTTTTGAAAGTGAAAGCATAAATCTAATTATGATCACATGATATGGAAACAAATAATCTGAATAACGTAAAAAGAACTATTTGCCTATGTTTATGATGTTCTATTTACCGATTGCAAATGAAAAATACAAGAAGTGATAGAACAGTTGAGTCATCTGAGGCACAAATGAGCCGTATAGAACAAATGCTTGCAGCTTTAACTGAGGCAATGACTCAACAACAACAGAGGCAACAACCCTTACCTCCCCCACCAGTCCAGGTTGAGCCGGATAGCAATGATCTCATAAATATAACTAAATAGCTCCTGAAAATGAAACCGACGACCTTGTTGGGTGGCATTGAACCATTAAAAGAATAAACACAGTTACTTGAAATGGAGAAACTATTTGAAGTATTCCCTTGTTCTGAGATTCAAAAAGTCCTTCTGGCCACTTACACTCTGAAAGATGAAGCCCGGAGGTGATGGTTACTAATCCCAAACAATAATGGGAATATGACGTGGGCACAATTTAATGCGATCTTCTATGATAAGTATTTCCCTCAATGTTTTCAGGATCGAAAAGTTTCTAAATTCCAAGAACTTAAACAAGGCAGGATGTTCGTAGCCGAGTATGAGGCCAAATTTACTGAGTTGGCTCGATTTGCCCCACATATGGTGGATACTGATTACAAGAAGGCACAAAAATTAGAAGGCAGTCTGGATCTGGAAGTGTTTGACCGAGTAGGCGACTTGAAATTGCCTACCTATGTGGAAGTTTTAGACAAAGCGATAATGACGGAAGCCACAATAGCAGCAATGAAACAAGCCAAGGCACCAACAACATAATGGAGAAGCAAAAGATTTGGGTCTAATTTTCGGAAGGGTCATTCCTTCTTCGCAAACGAAGAGCAAAACACTAGATCTTCAAGCAGCTTAAGCCAAAGTAATGGGTCTATGCCAATCTGTTCAGAATGTGGAAGGAAACATAAAGGCATGTGTCATCGTGCATCAGGTGCGTGTTTTCCCTGTGGCAAAACCGGTCACATAATTAAGGACTATCCAATGAGGTTTGACAATGCAAATTATGCAGCAGCAGCAAGTTCAGCCGGATCTACTCCTGTAACGAGGCCCAAAGCAAGAACTAATGCCAGGAATAACACTGGGAATGAAACACTAAGGCAAGGGAGAGTGTTTGCTCTAGTACCTGGGGAAGTACATAATACTAAGCTAGTAGTGTCAGGAATAATTTCTATCTGTGCACAGAATGCCTATGTATTGATTGATTCTGGTTCTACGCATTCATTTGTATCGCATGCTTTTTCTCGGAAGTTGGCTAGATCATTAGAACCTATGAATTGCATACTATCTATGTCTACACTATTAGGAAGTTCTACGATGTGCACCCATGTATATCCTGTATGTGATGTTTTGATTGGTGATATGACATTGTACGTTGATTTGCTGCCTTTGAGCATTGACCACTTTGATTGTATATTGGGCATAG
The DNA here is from genome assembly GCF_004153795.1 of Camellia sinensis. NCBI lineage: Eukaryota > Viridiplantae > Streptophyta > Magnoliopsida > Ericales > Theaceae > Camellia > Camellia sinensis. The sequence continues at coordinate 1,818,031 of NW_021024905.1, read as the reverse complement.
ATTGGTTATTGAAATACTGTGCCACTATTGATTGTGTGAATAAAACTGTCACGTTTAAACCACTTGGTATACCTGAGTTTGTTTTCACTGGGAATGGGTAGTTCCTCCACCCTACTTGATTTCATTCATGAAAGCCAGAAAGTTGTTGAGAAAAGGTTGTCGAGGTTACTTGTGCAGTGTAATGCCTATATCTTTGGATAGTACCAGTGTGGAAGCTATTCCTGTGGTTTGTGAATTTCCTGATGTGTTTCCTAATGACCTACCCGGAAACCTAATTGATAGGGAAATTGAGTTTACCATTGATATAATACTTGGAACACAACCTATTTCTAAAACTCCGTATTGGATGTCGACTTTTGAAATGAAAGAATTAAAAGTTCAACTCCAAGAACTCCTAGACAAGAAATTCATCCATCCGAGTACCTCACATTGGGAAGCCTCAGTGTTATTTGTTAAAGAGAAAGACGGATCTTTGAGACTATGTATTCATTACCATGAGTTGAATAAAATAACCATAAAGAACAAATATCCATTACCCCGTATAGATGACCTGTTTGACCAACTTTAGGGTGCCCAAGTGTTTTCTAAGGTTGACCTTAGATCTGGGTATCACTAGTTAAAGGTCAAGGCCGAAGACATAGAGAAGACTGCATTCAGAACTAGATATGCGCACTATGAATTTTTGGTAATGCCATTTGAGGTAACTAATGCACCTGCAGTATTCATGGATTTAATGAATAGGGTGTTCAAACAATTTTTGGATGAATTTATTGTTGTCTTTATTGATGATATATTGATTTGCTCCAAAAGTAGAGAAGAACATGAGAATCATTTGAGAATTGCCTTATAGATTCTAAAAGAAAAGAAATTGTATGCAAAATTGTCCAAATGTGAATTTTGGCTTGACAGTGTAGCCTTTTTGGGGCATGTAATCAACAAGGATGGTATCTCTGTTGACCCACAAAAAATTAAAGCCATTGTGGACTGGCCTAAACCGACAAATGTATTAGAAGTTAGAAGTTTTCTGGGACTTGCAGGCTATTATCGCAGATTTGTGAAAGACTTTTCAAAACTTGCTATGCTATTGACTCTGTTAACCCAGAAAAATGTATCATTTGATTGGAATGATCAAAGGGTGTCTGCCTTTCAAGAGTTGAAGACCAGATTAGTAACTGCACCAATTTTGATTTTGCTTAATGGTATTGATGGGTTTCAGATTTACAGTGATGCATCCTATAAAGGCTTGGGTTGTGTATTAATGTAAAATAGAAAGGTAATTGCTTATGTTTCTCGGAAACTCCGACCCCATGAAAAGAATTACCCAACTCATGAACTTGAACTGGCAGCTGTGGCTTTTACTTTAAAGATTTGGCATTATTATTTGTTTGGTATGACTTGTGAAGTATACACTGACTATAAAAGTCTTAAATATTTCTTCACCCAAAAAGAATTGAACATGAGACAGAGGAGATGGTTAGAGTTAATCAAAGACTATGATTTACAGATTTTGTATCATTTGGGGAAAGCCAATATGGTCGCAGATGCTTTGAGCCGAAAGTCCATTGTCAGTTTGTCATGTTTGCTCACCAGACAGAAAGAATTGCTATGCAATTTGGAAAAGAATGAGATTGAAGTTGTATTACGAGAACAAGGTGGGACCGTAGCTGCTATCTCTTCCCAGCCTGCAATCATCGAAGAAATTAAAGAGAAACAACTGCAAGATGAGTTCCTAAAAAAGATTGTGAATGAAATTGACTCAAAACCAAGGCCTGGGTTTGTATTTGAAAACAATGTGTTGAAATTTCAAAGTCGTCTTTGTGTGCCGGATTATTCTGATTTAAGGAAACGAATCATGACAAAAGCTCACAATTCCAAATTTTCCATGCATCGAGGAAACACCAAAATGTATCATGGTTTGAAACAGAATTTCTGGTGGCCTGGAATGAAAAAGAGCATTGCAGATTTTGTAGCCCGATGTTTGTATTGCCAACAAGTCAAAGCTGAACATCAATGACCCATTGGTTTATTACAGTCACTTCCAATACCAGAATGGAAATGAGAGCACATTACCATAGACTTTATCGTAGGATTGCCTCACTCTTCTCGAGGTATGGATTCTATTTGGGCTATTATTAATCGTTTAACTAAATCTGCTCATTTTCTGCCTTTCAAATCTTTGTATAATGTGAATAAGTTGGTTAATTTAAATGTCAATGAGATTGTGAAATTATATGGAGTTCCAGTATCCACAGTCTCTGACAGAGACCCCAAGTTTGCTTTGAGATTCTGGCAGAGTTTGCAACAAGCTTTGGGGACTGAATTGAGATTAAGCAGTGCTCATCACCCACATACAGATGGCCAATCAGAACGGACCATTCAAACATTGAAGGACTTGTCACGGATGTGTGTGTTAGACTTTCAAGGCAATTGGGAGACTTATCTTCCTTTGGCCGAGTTTGTATACAATAACAGCTATCACTCAAGTATTGGTATGGCCCCATATGAAGCTTTATATGATAGGAAATTTCGTTCTCCAATCTGTTGAGTCGAGGTAGGTAACAGACCTTTATTGAGACCGGAACTGGTAGAAGAAGCAACTGAACATGTGAAATTGATTCGACAAAGACTGAAAACTGCACAAAGCCGCTAGAAGAGCTATGCCAATGTCCGAAGAAGAAACAGGAAATATGAAGTTGGGGACCACGTATTTATAAAAGTGACTCCAATGAAAGGCCAGACACGGTTTGGTGTGAAAGACAAATTGACTCCTAGATATGTTGGACCCTATGAAATCCTTGAAAAGATGAATTTAGTAACGTGTCGGGTATCTTTACCACCAGTCATGGAACATCTGCACAATGTATTTCATATCTCTATGCTTCGGGATTATTTGAGAGATCCATTACATGGGATTGAGCGACTCATGTACTTCTAAAAGATGATTATACATTTCCTTCGGGTTCAACTTCATTTGGTACCTACGCAAGGTCTGTAAGGTCTCACAGAGATTTGATAGTTGATCTGAAGCTAGCTTGCTTTTAATGAGCATGTCATCCACGTAGACCTCAACATTCCAGCCAATTTGGCCTTTGAACATGGCGTTGACCAATCGCTGGTAGGTGGGCCCTACGTTATTTAAGCCGAATGGCATCACGAGGTAGTGGTAAGTTCCCCTATCTGTAATGAAAGATATATGTTCTTGGTCGGCTGCGTGCATTAGGATCTAATTATAGCCTGAAAACACGTCCATGAAACTAAGCATTTGGTGGCCCACTGTCACATCGACCAAAAGATCTATCCTGGTGTCACAACCCAAACCCGCCCCTATAGGTTTAGCGCCATAACCGGCTAGTAATCCGTGATTACCAAAGGCCTTCTTAACAATAATGACAATAACCCCGTAATATGGGGTTGACAGAAGCCAATCAATAATACAAAATACCGTCCAATGAGTTGTGGAGACTTAAATGAACAAAACAAATTTCACAAACTTGGAATTATACAAACACTTAAGTCCATAACACATATGTGCTCATAACAAAACATAAGCTAGGGAATTAAATGCCATTGCCAAAAACAGTTAACAAAACTCAATAAACATTCTTATCTCATAAACACAATGTCAAAAGGGTGAATTTGAATCACCCTATAAACCCTGACATGCAATGGTTCGGAACCTCACAGTGAGGCACAGTAGTTAGCTTGACAAAAATAGGGTTCGGGTCAACGCCATTAACTCTAATCTGGTGCCGATCACCTACATATATATAATAAACAATGAGCTAGAGCCCAGTGAATAACGAATGTGTAAAGGGGTTAAGAATGAATGTCCTTTCAGTATCTAAAATAGTCAATTGCATCAGTAAATCATTTAATTGATCAATATCTCATATTCCATATCATATCTATCACATAGGAATCATAGCAGTCATACGTGGTACATCCAATAGCTAAACAGTATAGTAGGCCTTAAAAGACCGAATAGTCAATTGATGGCCATCAACAGTAAACAGTAGTTCCAAAAATTGGAATTGACAGAGATCTCTGTAACAGTAACAGTAACAGTAGCAGTAGCAGTAGTAGTAACAGTAACAGTAGCAGTAGCAGTAACAGTCAGTTGCTATGGATGCCACGAGTACAGTTCATAAAATAGGACAAACATTCATTCAATAAACAATATCATTTCAGAAAACAGTATAGTCAATCGTTCAGAAAATAATTATAATTGAATGTAGCTTTCCAACATTGTTACTCACAATGGGCTTCCCGATACACATACTATTGGTTCGGCGTCCGACCTAGACAAATAAATTCAAGCACAACGATACAATAACTTTCAATCATTGGCCAATACCATTGACTCGATTGTTTACTTATTCAATTACCATTCGTTTTTATTTGTTCGGTTCTAATATTTCATTTATTCAGTCTAATGCACTTGTGAGATGCGAATGATTATGAAAACACTTTAAAACCATGCAATCGGAGGCTGGAGAGGTGAAAAAGATAAGCAAAAAACAAGCCGGGTCTTACCAAAAAGGGCCGTACGTGCGGGGCTCCAAGCCGCACGTGCGGGGTTGTTGCAGAAACTGTCCAAAAAACTGCTCTATTTGAGTAGTGTGTTTCCTTGCCAAAACAAGTTTATTTTCATGCAATTCATTCCCAATAACTCATATAAACATGCTAAACTTGGGCCTTGATCATAACACACAACTCAGCACTTTATTTTACATTGTCAAATGTTCATCACAACTTAGAAGGAAACTCAAATTTCCATGTAAGAGTTTAAGGTTTGAATTATCATGCTACTTTATACAATTATCCATCTTGAGCTTCAATCTTCAAATCCCATAAAAATAATTCCCCTCAATTTTGAAAACTCATACAAGAAAATACATAGATGATTATGAAATTCAAGAATTATGCCATGCATGGTAAGGTTTACAAATTAATGCATCTAATTTCTTATTTCTATGCTCATAGGTTCTCACCTCTAATTTTACTTCAAGACTTGTCATATATAATCATAAACCTTGCCATATTAAGCTTCAATTTTCTCAATTCCCATGGAGTTTTCTCTTCATTTTGAAAGTTTAAGCAAGTACATGAATGTGTGATCAAGAATATTTAAAAATCTTGCCATGCATGTATCAATTTCCATCTATATCAATAAATCTTAAATAAGCTTATGAGTTCTTTAAGTATTCTTGAATTTCCTAAGTTATGAGTACATCACTTCAATTCCATAAGATTAAAGAGAGTAGTTCTTACCTAGAGTTAAAGAATTGAGTTGAATTCCTATTTTTCCTTCAAGTTTCTTCTCTCTTGGTATTCTTTTCTTCTTCCTCTTAGTATTCTAAGAGAGCTCACAATCACTCTCTTGAATGTCCCTTTGTCTCCACGTATGTGTGTTGGATATGACTCAACAAAACCCACTGTTTTCCTTATATCGAGTGATGGGTTAATAAATGAGTAGAATAACTAACATAATAATAATTAAATTTTCTAGCTTAAATTGTAGTTAACTAACTCAAATAAATTAAATTAACCTCTAATATTTATGACTTAAATCAAGTTAGTTTCAATTTGCCTAATGTAAATCAGGCTCTAATTTCATATCCAATTATTTAATTCTAACTTGTTAAAATTAGCGAATCAGACATGTTTAATTTTCATTCTAACCTATCTGTTCAAACAATACAAGTCAATAAATCTCAAAACAATCAATAACACTTAATCACATAATTAACATGCATGAATATAATTAATAGTTCCAATTAAGGCTCAATTCAATCACAGACAATTTCAGTAAACTGAATCAATTTTCAATTAAATTTCCCAAATGGCTCTAAAAATTCTCGTAAGCGCATCCATGTACTCAATTTCAATTTGTGCACCCAATAAAATTGTCGATTTCAGTTCAAAGTTGTAACCTTAACAGGTAATTTTCCAATTTGGATAAATATGCACAAATTTAATTACTTGGCACTTAGTTCAATTAGAATGAACACATAATTAATTAATTAAAATCACGATTAGCAAGTCTGGGTCATCACACCTGGGTAACAGATAGATATCCATGGGACAAGCATAGTTGAAGTCGGAGTAATCCACACAGAGTCTCCATTTGCCATTGTTCTTAAGAACCAAAACCACATTGGATAACCACTTCGGGTAGTCCACATTTTTAATAAACTTGGCCTTTAACAATTTATCCACTTCGTCAGCGATGAGATTGTTGCGCTTTGGATGAAAAATGCGCTATTTTTGGTGGATCGATCAGAATTGGGACTCGATGCTGAGGCGATGGGTGATAGTAGAGGGGTCGATGTCTGGCATGTCTGTATGGGTCCAAACGAAGACATTCTGGTGTTTAGTGAGGAGAGCTATAAGGTTAACTTTGGCATGAAGGCTTAGCTAGCTACCAATTTTAGCGGTCTTTATTGGGTCTGAAAAGGAAATGGGTACTTCCACTAACTCCTCCACTGGTTCCCCCTGAATCAGCTCCTCTTTATCTCTAGCGTCAAGGCCCTCAATGATCATAGCCTCCCTCATCTTGACCTCTTTTAATGAGGCTACATAACATTCTCTAGCTACCATCTGCTCGCCTCTCACAGTGCCAACCCCTTGGTCAGTTGGAAACTTTATGGCCAAATGATATGTAGACATCACAGCTTGGAGGGCGTTGAGAGCTGTGCGTCCAAGTATAATATTGTAAATAGAAGGACAGTCAACGATGAGGAAGGTGAAGAGTTTGGTGGACTGTTGTGGATACTCTCCAATGGTGATTGGAAGTTCAATGGAGACTATGGAGGTCACCCGATCTCTAGTGAAGCTAACCAAAGGGGTTTGTAAGGGGGATAATTTTTCTTCCCCAACCTTGAGCTGTCTAAAGACATTAAGGAAGATAATATCTAATGAACTGCCATTATTGGCAAGCACAAGCTTGACTTTGCAGTTTGATAGGAGAGCAAAAAAGACCAGAGGGTCGTCATGAGGGAATCGGATTCCTATGCAATCCGCATCGGTGAAGGTGATTGGCTCCGACCACTGTTTGGGTTGCTTATGAGGTCGGTCGACCACTGCCACTTCTTTATCCAAACCTTATTTAATCTTTCGGAGCTTGGCCCACTGTGCCGACCAAGATTGTTCGCCACCCGCAATGACGCTGATTTTTCCCATTGGGGGTGCGGCCGGACCCTTCTTGGGCTCAGGGTTGTTGTTAGGCTCTGTCATTATCCCACCTAGGCTCTTCGGTTTGCCTAGGGGGAGTGTGTCTATCCTTCTACCTTGAGGGGTTAACCCTGGCTCTTTAGGGGGGACAGGGTTATGGTGAATCGATTTAGGCGCCTCACCAAATTAGTTCCTCAACCTGGTCCTTAAGATTGACACACTCTTCAGTGTTATGGTTGTAGGCACGATGGAAACAACAGTATTTGGATCACTCCCATCAGACGAAAGGGGATCTTGATAGTTCAGGCCATTTTAGGTTATAGTCACGTTGAATTTGGTTTAAGACTTGCTCCATGGATGAGTTGAGAGGGGTGAATCGTTCAAAACAACCAGAAGAACGGGTAGAAGCAGGTTAGTCAGAGCGTGGAGGTCAGTCAGTACATTAAGAAGGTCGATGAGTGTATTGTGAATGTCTGGGCTCGGGTTCTTTTCTCTTTTCTTTAGACTATGGGGGCTTAGATGTAGAATCTTGGTGAGCTACCAAAGAGTCTTCGACATTCATGTATTTTTGGGCTTTAGCGAGGAGGGTGACCATGATGGTCAGAGGATTTTTAAAAAGGAAAAAGCGAAAATCAGATGGGTGCAAAACGGCCATGAAGACCGTTAAATTGACCTTGTCATCGTTCTCTTCAACCTGCAAGGCCTCTGTATTAAAGCGGGTGACAAAGCTGCGCAGCGACCCCCCTTCCGTTTGTCGAATGTTTAGCAGTCAAGTCGCGATGTGTCGTTGATGCTGAGCGCCAGTAAAATAGCTTAAGAAAGATTCATTGAGCTAGTTAAAACAAGTGACAGAATCTGGCTAAAGTTGGCTAAACCAGAGTCGGTTCAACCACTTTAGTGTAACGGGGAAAGAACGACACATGATCTCGTCAGGAAAGGCGTGGAGGATCATGACCGTCTTATACGCTTCCACGTGGTCAATCGAATCGGTTATACCGTCGAAGGTGTCGATCAACAGCATTTCCAACTTAGGAGATAAAAGTTTATGCCTAATAGAAGCTGTAAATGAGGAGTTGGTGGTGGAAGAAGGTTTGCTCTGCATGTTTTGCATGACCCCCTAGAGCTAGAGCTTCATGGCTCGCAATTTTTCGTCCCAAACGGGAACATTATCTCTTCTGGCATGAAGTGGAGGTTGAACACTACTAGCTTCTCCCTCATGGACAACAGCTCAGTGCTGTGAAGGGTGATCATGGAAGAATGGAGGTTTCTTTTGGTGAAATTGTGTGCCCGAAGGAGGGGTATGAAGACCTTCAAGATTCGACGGTTGAGCTTGTGGGGTGAAGGGCGGGAACGACCCTAGAGACACATGTGGTTGGAAGGGATAATGATTGTGGGCTTGTTCTTGGTTTGGAGGAATTTCTTATGGAGGTAAAGGAAGAAGGACAAGTAAGTCACGCTGGAGCAAAGCGTTAATCAGGGCTTGGTTTTGTTCGACTAGTCGGTTGTTACTATTAATGTGTTCTGCGAAATATGGAGGTAGGTTGTTTGGGTTAGAAGATTTAGCATGAGGGTTACCAGTATTGCATTGTAAAGCCATGGATCTCGTCGCAACCATCCACTCAGACGTAGAAGATGAGTGATGGTTGAACTTCCTCCGATGATAATGAACCCAATTGTTAACTAGAGCAGTTTCTACAGACGACGCCAACAGATAATGTAATACGGTCAGTGATGTATGGGTCAGACTGATCCATGTGCTCCACGGGTATGTTGACTTTCGTCTTCTTAGTGCAAGCTGTAGACACCCCATTTTTTACCACCCGTAAGACTTAGGCACTTGGTCCAGCGCACTCAATGATAAAAACTACATTGCGTAAGTTCTCGGGGAATCCAAAGTCGAGCCTTGAAATAATCCCAAAACCTTTCCACTTGTCTCACTCTTACCTCAGAGGTTCATTTTTTACCACTGTGCCACCTTACACTGGGTTTGAAATAAGGGAATAGGGTAGCACATTAGAGCCTGGTCGTGCCCCATTGGGAGTCGGCCATGTCTATTTAGGCCTGGCCATGCCTCGATGGCGATATACACTGTTCTGGGCAACAGCCCGCCAGCTGTCTTTTTTTGAAGATATTTTTGACTTATTTTGCTCAAATTCTATAAAAACGAGGTTATACCTCTGTTTTAGGGCCTGAAAATTTTCAAAAGAACATATACACACAAGAGAGAGCTCATTTTTCCAATACAAGTTATCTTTGAGCCAACCTATCTCTCTTGACCAATATCTATACACCATACATCACCTTAGATCATAGCCTTAGAACCTTGGTTGAGGCTTGAGCATCACAATTCAAGCTTGAAAGAGTGCTTAAACCAAGTTTGTGTTACAAACAAAAGCTTACGTCTTTGAGAGGTATAAGCTTACCACCTTCTCTTTTACTTCATGTTCTATCTCTTGCTATCTACTTCTTGTGTTTTTATGCTATTTCGAATCCATTTCAAGTGTCTAAGCTTGGGTTTAGATAGCTACCAAAGGATAGAAAGAGTTAACACTTTTTACAGTTACCACTCTTTCTTGCACCTTCACCTATAACTCAAACCCTTGTTTTACACCCTTTTCTTTGCTTTGCAAATTGATTTTCAGAGTTTAAAAGAGGCTAAAAATCATGCTTTGAGGGTTCAAAGGTGGAGGGGTTAGCCACTCCTCCTTGTTCTTGCTTACTAGCCTTATTTTCTTTGCTTGTTTAACTTTTTGGGCCATTTTCATGCACTTTGGGCCACTGTTTTTCACCTATTAGGGGCTGTTTTAGGGTTGTCCTGGGTTTTTTAATTGGTTCAAGCTTTGATTAGTTCATTTGTTGTCTCATAAGCTCTCATATATAGCTTGTTGTATGTTGTTCTTAGTTCTTCTTTAATTGATTTCCTTGTTAAGAAACTCATTTTAATAAGCAACTTACCATTCATTTCTTTCGTTTGAGAGTTGTTTCAACCGGTTGATGGTTATTCAAAACATGAGGAAGAGATCTATGCTTAATGGCTTAATCTCTACGGAGGTTCATCGTCGACGGCATGGTCTCTCTTTCATGTTGAGAATCACTTCCCATTTGACATGCTTCTCATTTAGTGGACATAATCTTTAGTGGACGTAATCATCACCTTGGACAAATAATTAAAGAATGGAAAAGACTAATGAATTTGGCTTAAAATGAACCAACCAACATAAAGAACATGAGTTATATTGCTTGGGTTCGGCTGAACGTTATGTTGAGTCTATTGTGTCAAGAGTCATCACACGTCAATTCATGGTGTTTTGATAACCCTTGAAGTGTCCTGACTTTCCCCTTTGAGCTCACTCCATGATAAAGGGGAGGGATCGGTGTTGATTCATTGCATGAAATCATCAAGCAAGCAACTTGCTCATTGATGGTTTTGGAAACGACTCCATCCTTCTCTTGAGGCTTTCCATGATAGAGAAGTGTAAGAGGGACAAACAGAGCTCAAAAAATTATGTCTGCACTGTTTTCACCACAGAGCACAAAAATAGAGCTTTACATAAAATTAGCGCTTGGCCGGGCCTATTTGGGCTCAGCCGAGCTTCATTGGGGGCCGGCTGGGTCCTAATTTTTGGTGAACAGAGTGTTTTATAGAAAACAAAAGGCAGTAGCTGAAGGTGAAAAGGGGCAAATTCCAAGGAAGGCAGACAGAGTTGCTTCTGAAAACCGTCGCATGCATGCTATCCTTATGCTTTTTAGTTCTATCAAATGTTGTAAATTAATGCTCTCATTGTCATTGTAATTAAATATAATTAGCATTTTCGTAATGATTATGAATGTTTATTGTTAAGTAACTCAGATAGTTAGTTTTATTATGTACCCCTATTGTAATAAATTAAGTAGCTAGCTTATTTCTTATTAGTCTTATTGTAATAGCTTAGCTAATTAGTTGTTTATTCATTCATTTGGATTTGTAATAGTTAGTTTAATTCGGACACTTGGACATTCATTCGGACCCTCTTGCACAAGGGCAAAATATGTAATAAGCGTGTATGTCTTCCACCCCCCATTTCTTTCTCTCTTTTATTTCTCCGCTTATGATGCTAGTGTAGAGTATCATGTTACTTAGTATTCTCATGTTTGCATACACTCATCTCATACGCATTTGGGTTTGACTTATCATCCTAACCAATGTCAATTTCATTTTCATTGTTTGAATACGTGATTTATCACATGTCTTGAAATTAGATCATATACCATGCTCATAGCTGAGCCTATAAAAATTGCATAAATGTATGCGTTGCATTAGTCACATTGTACTGTTTTGGAACATGCATATTTTCTAATTATTTTTCTTTGTTTGGCTTGCCTTGGAGTACTAGGTAAGCATTTATTGCTTTAGCATCTTGCATCGCGTGTGATTGTTGTCATGTCGAGCATGCTTTTTATGAGACTAAATGCTTAAGTGATATAACTCTTTCAATGCCTGTGGATGAAGGTTAATTGCGAAAATTAGGATGCATTGATTAGTGTACATACAAACTCACCTTTTCCAAGTGACGAGTATCAAAAACAATTTTCAAACAAATACGAAATTAAAGTGTTCTAACTTTTGCAAATTAGTCTATACTTGTGTGCAACACATAGTAATGCTAGTGTAATAATCGGAACAAGAGCATATAATGTAAATAAGAATCACATCATGATTAGTAGAGGCTGATCTTTGATCGGGCGAGTGGGGTGATCAATTCATGACCTTCCCCTCTCGTACCTAAGTTCCCGAGCCGAAACGCTTTGGTGATGACGGATAAGTGGCCTTTGGCGCAAGTCACGGGTTTCCTAAATTTTCCAAAAATATTTAGGTGGGGACTCTAATATCTGGCAATGCAGTCCATTTTTGGTATTTTTTATTCAAATCGATTTTCCAATAGAATTGTCAGATTTGGACTCTTTTTGTGTATTCACTATTTCACATTGCACTTGTGAAATTAGATCAGAACCACGGTAGTTCGAACTGTAGGGCTAGTCGTATCCGAAAGGAGCACGAAAAGCATGCTATAGTTTCTAGCGACTCTGCTAGGGACTTAGAGAACTTGACTTGAAATTCATGATGTGAAATTTTATCTACACTTATATGTTCTTCACATTGCATTTGCATGTTTACTTTAAGTCACTGTTTTTTCCATCTACTATTAATGGACGGTTTGTCAGAGGCTTGCCCAAAAGGCTTGTCAAAAGGCTGAACGATCATGGGCTCTGCCTTGTTGGAAACACAACCCTTGGATCTGGATTACTACTGTACCGCTTGATCCTCCTTTCACTTCTCGGTGTTAGGTGTGAGATATATATTAGGTAATCTTGTTGAGGTGCCCTTTCAACCATTTGACCTAGTTGCATATAGTGAAGCTATAATGACTATTCCAAATTATGACAGGATGCCACCCATATGCAGGATGTTGTGAGACTCATTGATTGAAGTAATGCAGCCTAGACCATGTCAAAAATCTAGGACAGGGTAACCCTACCCCCCCTCATAGGGGTGTTTTGGTTCTTTTACTTTATATGTGCCTTTACAGTGAAACTGTACAGGATGGTTCATATCAGTATAAGTTTGAGAACAGAGTTCAGTAGGGATTGTGGTTCTTCAGTTATGTTTTATCTGCTGTGAATTGGGCCGAAGTGTCGTCCGTTTTGATCGATGGTTTTTCTTTTCTTCTGCTAGGTAGTTTACCATCATAGCTTCAGAAAGACCTGATATTCCCCAAGTTGTGTGGACTCGCTTTAGCAGGCTTTGCAAAGCTCAAGACCCAATATTTCCCAAGTTGCATGTGTTAGTTTCACTTCCGTTAGTTACTCGACGAAGAAGGAACAAACAGTCAGCAACACCGATACAAAGCATTCAGCAAACACCTACCCATTCTCACTCAAGCAATTCACCAACATCTAACTCATCTAGACTAGCAATGGCACAGAACACGGAAGAATTTGCTGCCATGATGGCAACTTTCCAAAGAACTATAGATACCATAAACCAAAGGATGGCTGCACAGGACAAAGTCATCGCTGATCTACGACATACATCTGAGGCATCCGCATTAACCGTGCATCCGATCCCGACTGTTTAGCTAAACTCAGATCCACCTCCACCAGTAGAAAATCCCCAAATCCTAGATCCTCACGAAATGTTTCCCCCAGCTCCGACTTATAGGCCTCGGGTCCAATCCCCTGCAAGAATCATTTCTTTTGATATCAATGAAATTGATCCGGCCCTGGTCAAGATTGCTAGATTGGAGAAAACATTGCAAAAATCCCAGGGCTTCAATTCCATTCCAAATATTGAAGATGGGTACACTAAGGCTTCGGTCAGATTACCGGAGAAATTTAAGATGCTGATTGACAAATTCAGTGGAAGTGGGGATCCGATTGTGCACGTGTTCTTGTTTTCAAATGTGCTAAGACCAATGGGCCTGTCTCGGGCTCAAAAACTATCATTGCTTGGGAGAACCTTGTTTGATGTGGCGGCCATCTGGTACGCTAAGTTGGAGGACTCTACAAAGCGGAATTGGGAGGAGTTATTCAAGGCATTTGTCAACCAGTACTCTCATAACACTCCGATAGAGGTAACCATCAGTGAGCTGGAGGCTACTACCCCGAACCCCAAAGAATCATTCATTGACTTTGTTGCCAGATGGAGGGAAACAGCAGCAAGAATGACAAATAAACCTTCTGAAAGAGAGCAAGTTGGGCTGGTGGTCTAGAACCTTGAGCCAGATATGTTACAGAGAATGATAATGGCACTACTATCCACATTTGCTTCCCTACATGAATTAGGGGTCCAGATTAAGAGTACATTCAAGAAGGGTATCATCCATAGAACTAGTGAACCTGCCAGAAGGCCATTCTCCCAGAGTACCAATGCTACTAGTAGTACTATTTCGCGGCCTGCAGATGTCAGGCCAAGATGGTTGATCCCTTTGCTACTGCCACAACCTCACAACTTTCACAAAATACCGGCCCACCCTGAAATCAAATAATCTTTACCCCTCTCCATATGATCCCATCCCGAGCCCTCAAAATGTTAATGGAAAATGGGCATCTTAAGCCCCTTGATCCACGACCCCTCCCTGACCCACTTCCGTCTAGACATGACCCAACCTAGTACTGTCTATTTCACCAATAACATGGCCACCCCACGGACCTGTGCTATCGCTTACGTCATGAGATCCAGGATCTCATTGACAACAAAGTCATTGCTCCACCGGCCAAACCGAACGTAACCACTGACCCACTTCCTCTACATAACCAAGTTCCCCCATCTAGAAACATTAGCCAAATACATACACTACCGCCTTCCTTTAACTTGAGCGTATACATTACCCCATCCCATCTTCCCAAGCTAGAGGTGATTATTCCAGAAGGCACAAACATGTGCATGCTAGATTTAACACCACAAACCCAACTCGAACCTGTGGTAGTAAAAACAGAGAAGAAAGAGAGTGCACTAGAGAAGGGTTTGCCTGATGCCCAAGTCATAGAGAAAGGGGCCTCACTCGTAAAGGAGTACGACCCCAGTTTATATATCGTGGCCGTCAGTCAGCCAAAGCCAGTAGTCATATTGCTGGAATTCCTTAGCATTAACACCATTGGAGAGGACCAATTAGGGCAAAATCAGAATGATTGGCCGGAACAGGGCCTAAATGACTTGGCTGAACGGGAAGAAGACCTGGCCAAGCTGGAAGAGGATCTTGACAACCTCTACTTCTTTAAAGAAGAGGATATAAATAGTGTACATCTGGGATGGTGGGATCCAAGCCAGCCAGAAACAAGCAACAGGTGGTTGAGTAAGGAGAAGTCATATGCTGAGAAACAGATAAGAGAGACTGGAAAGGAAAAAGAAATTGGTGCTAGTGGCAAGGCTGAGGCTGCACGTTTGACTGAGAGAGCATAGGCACTAGAACAATTTCAAAGGGAAAAGATAGAAGAGATCCAGACAAAGATAGCTTTGGAGCAGGGAAAAGGAAAAGGGAAAGAAGAACCCGAGACAACAGTAGGTGATGTCCAAACTACCTAAAAGGCCGAATGGGAGCCCAGTGACCGGAAAAGGATGTTAATGGATCTCTCGACTCGACTGTTTTGTGTTTGGTTTTGCACCAAACACTTGTGTTTTTGCTTTGGAGGGCAGGGAATGGCTTGTTGGCCATCCCCACACTCCACCGGCCATGGCTTAAGGCCACCAGCTGTGTTTTGTTGCCATCGGCCAAATGTTTGGCCGACCAACACTATATATGGTCGACCGGCCATCTATTTTGGTCAAATTGCATTTTTGACCGGCCGACCACTGTTTATCTGCTTTTGCAGATATTTTTATGCCAACTGTGCTAGCTGGCATACACTTTGTTCCCCTCCATACACGTGTATGAAGGGATCTCCCTCTTGACTAGCTTACTTGAGAAGCTTTGCAAGAGGAAAGCTCTATAAGAGGAGGCCTTTTCTCCCTCCATTAGGGTTACAAAAAAAAAATCCAGATGAGTTCTGATATTAGGGTTAGGTCATAGTGTCTCTATCCTATCTCTATATTTCTCTATCTCTTTTGCCTTGTGTGTGTTTTGTCGTACTTTTGTGCACAAACACCTAGTTCTACACCTTCTCTTGGTTGCTGAGGGGCCAGAGGGTTGTTCTTGGTGTTCTTGACTGGTTTTGAGCTTTGAGGACCAGCTGGAGCATCATTCTTGAAGAAGGTCAACAAGGGTAAGAACTTATCCCTTTTTACCCCATATTTGCATAGTCTTTTTGCCTATCTTGCGACTGTTTTTAGACTTTGTGTATAACATATAAAAACCTTTTTTTTGCCTGCTCTAAATAGCTGTTTAAGGGTGTTTTAAGCTTTGGGGTTGTTTGACCCCTCTTAAGCCTTGTTAGGCTCTATTTTTGTGCCATTTTGGTGAGCTCCGGGACCACCTTGTCTGGCCCTTCTCACCATTGAAATCTTGAGGGATTTTAGTGGTGAGGATGGTGGTTTAGGGTCCTAAAAAGGAGAGGGTCACCCCTTCTCCTTGTTGTCCTTGAAAAGGGACATTTTTGCCTCATGTGTGAGCACCTAGTTTAGGTCCATGTTGGCCATGCCTTAACTATTATTTGGTAATATTTTGCCATATATTACCTCTGTTTCATGTTGGTTTAGACACACCTTGCATGCCTGGCATACATGTCTTATAATGCCATCATTTTGCCTTAACATGTACTTAGCATGTAGATTACCATGCTTGCTTGTTTTGGCCAAGCTTTGTGAAGCTTTTAGGCTTGTTTTGCCATGCTTAAGGTCTGATGTAGGTTGTCTTAGCCATGCTTGCCATGCTTCGTATAGCCCCTTTGCATTTTAGCTTGTTGGCTTTAAGTGTATGAACCATGAGAATGCATTACTTGCATCATTTTTAGTGGTTTAGCACCACTTATCATGTCATTTCAGTCCACTTAACATGCTCGCATGCTTGCATTTAATGCTTCTTTGATGCTTTAAGAGGTTGTGTTGTACACTCCATGTTTAAGCACTTGTGCATGCCTCCATGTGTAGATCATTTAGATGCCATCTAAGTGGTTTTTGGGGCTTGCCTTAACATGATTTGGGACTGATTTGATTCATTTTGATCATTTGCTTCATGTGTCACATGATCATGATATAAGCCCTTGGGCTTGTCTTGGATTTTGGGTTTTATTTGCATGCCATGTCTATCTTGTTTACTTGGTTTGGCACCATTCTTAACATGATTTTCAAAGCTTAATGTGCATTCTATATGTCCATGTTTGCATCCTCTTAAGTGTGCTTGAGAGTTGATCTTCAATGCCTAAGTGTTTGTCCTTGTGTGCATGCATGCTGGCATGTTATTTGGTCATCATTCTCTTAACATTTGGCCACTATTTTGGGCCTAGTATAAGGCTGTCCAAATCAGTTTAAGACCACCCCTTGCATGTTGGTGCATGCTCACCTTATGTGTTGTTGCATACTTGTGTGTGGTTGCATGATTGAATGAAGTCACATGCTTACTTGCATGCTTGAACATCCACATTGTATGTTGCATGCTTGTTGATTAGCATTGATGCCTCGTACCTTGCATGCTTGCTTGCATAGGTTGCATGCCTAATATGCATTGTGCATTGCTAGTGCCTATGCTCATGTTGCATACTTAGTCCACATATCTCAGTTGCATTGCATTGGCATGCATGCCTTGCCTCTTGATCAAGTGATAGAGGTTGGGCCTCTTTGTTTGTTTATGTGCATTGCATTTCATTTGATATCAAAGTGCATACTTGGTTTCTTGGGCCATCACGCATTGAAATGCACGATTGGTGGTCCGAGAATCGAGAACCATGTCCCTTTGAGTCATAAACATGATAGGGGATGTGTTGGTGCACACATTTGCTTGAAATGCATTGCCATGCCCTGTTCTACCCTCTGCTGCTGTCGAAACAGGATTCTGCAGGAAGCTTTGGCCGGCCGGCCATCTATACTGCCGACCGACCAAATATGGATGGCCGAGAGCCCAACAAATGGTCGATGACCATCCTGCTATGGCCGGTGATGATTTATCTTAGCCGGTGGTGATCCACAATGTCCAGAGAGTGTTCCTTGAGAATTGTGCCATTTTCAGAGGAGAAAAACAGTGGAAACAGAGGCAACTTGTGCATGGTGGTGGGTTTTCGAGCGGAACCGAGTGCACATGCATTGGGCCCTCTTCCCGAGGTTGCTTTTACTATCTTATTAGATTAGTTAATTTCCTTAACTAGTTTAATTTGTCTGTAATAATCAATTAGCTTATAGGTTAATTAATTGTACTATTCTTTTGGTCCCTCCGAGCGAGGGCGAACTTGTAATAAGTATGGGTGCGTATGTGCATGTTTTCCAATCCCCACTTCTTTCTCCCTTTTACTTACCTGCTTTGATGGTTAGTATTAGGACGTATTTGATTTAACATACCTTATGCTATGCATGCGTGCATCATTCATCAATATTGCATGCACCGGGCTCGGCGCATCATGCTAACTGCATAAGTATTTCAAATCTAACTTGAATACGTGCATCAAATGGTTGCATTTCACATGCCATCCTAGGATTAGCCGAGCCTATCCTAATTGCATTCTGTACGCGTCGCATTAGGCACTTAACTTGAACTAGGATCATGCATATGATTACTAACTAGTTTCTGTTTTGGCTCAGAGTACTCGGTAAGTTCTCATGCTTTAGCATCCTTGCATGTGTGTGAGTGTTGCCATGACAGCATACTTACCATGAGGCTAGCTGCTTATATGATATAACTGCTTGAATGCCTGTGGATGGAGGTCGAATTACCTAAATTGGAATAATACACTAAAACTGTGAGTTTTAAGCCCACTAGATAGTGGCAAAACCATCTTTTCTAAAGCCCACTTGAGGGTGGCAAAATCTACATTTTAGCCTACTTGCGAGTAGCAAACCATTTTCAAAACAAACATGAAATGTTTTGTTCCAATTTAGGCGATTTGGTCTATACTTGTTTGCTGTGCGCATAACATAGTAATTCTAGGCTAATAACTAGAATAGGAACACATAATGCTTTCAAAACAAGATATCACGGTTAGTAGAGGCCGATCTTTGATCGGGCGAGAGGGGGTGCTCATAGCTGACCTTTCCTAATCGTACCCAAGTTCCCGAGCCGAGGCAACTTTTGTGATGACGGACACGTGGCCTTTGGCACCGAGTCAGGGTTTCCTAAATTTTCCAAAATAAAATATTTAGGTGGCAACTCTGTATCTGGCAAAGCAGTCCATGTTTGGCACTTCTTTTCTAAAAATCTATTTTTCTCAAAGCGATTTGCCAGATTTGGACTCTTTGGTTCAGATTAAGAATCGTGACAATTCGAGAGTCCGAACTGTAGTGAGCCCAATATGAACAGAATGGGACCCACCCTCCTGGGGCGTTCGAGGACGTCTACAATCCTCCTTTCACTTCTCGGTGTTAGGTGTGAGAGATATATTAGGTAATCTTGTTGAGGTACCCTTTCAACCATTTGACCTAGTTGCATATAGTGAAGCTATAGTGACTATTCCAAATTATGGCAGGATGCCACCCATATGCAGGATGTTGTGAGACTCATTGATTGAAGTAATGCAGCCTAGACCATGTCAAAAATCTAGGATAGGGTAACCCTACCCCCCTCATAGGGGTGTTTTGATTCTTTTACTTGATATGTGCCTTTACAGTGAGACTGTACAGGATGGTTAATATCAGTATGAGTTTGAGAACAGAGTTCAGTAGGGATTGCGGTTCTTCAGTTATGTTTTATCTGCTGTGAATTGGGCCGAAGTGTCATCCGTTTTGATCGATGGTTTTTCTTTTCTTCTGCTAGGTAGTTTACCATCATAGCTTCAAAAAGACCTGATATTCCCCAAGTTGTGTGGACTCGCTTTGGCAGGCTTTGCAAAGCTCAAGACCCAATATTTCTCAAGTTGCATGTGTTAGATTCACTTCCGTTAGTTACTCGACGAAGAAGGAACAAACAGTCAGCAACACCGATACAAAGCATTCAGCAAACACTTATCCATTCTCACTTAAGCAATTCACCAGCATCTAACTCATCTAGACCAGCAATGGCACAGAACACGGAAGAATTTGCTGCCATGATGGCAACTTTCCAGAGAACTATGGATACCGTAAACCACAGGATGGCTGCACAGGACAAAGTCATCGCTGATCTACGACATACATCTGAGGCATCCACATCAACCGTGCATCCGATCTCGACTGTTTAGCTAAACTCAGATCCACCTCCACCAGTAGAAAATCCCCAAATCCCAGGTCCTCACGAAATGTTTCCCCTAGCTCCGGCTTATAGGCCTCGGGTCCAACCCCCTGCAAGAATCTTTTCTTTTGATATCAATGAAATTGATTCAGCCCTGGTCAAGATTGTTAGATTGGAGAAAACATTGCAAAAATCCCAGGGCTTCAATTCCATTCCGAATATTGAAGATGGGTACACTGAGGCTTCGGTCAGATTACCGGAGAAATTTAAGATGCTGATTGACAAATTCAATGGAAGTGGGGATCCGATTGTGCACGTGTTCTTGTTTTCAGATGTGCTAAGACCAATGGGCCTGTCTCGGGCTCAAAAACTATCATTGCTTGGGAGAACCTTGTTTGATGTGGCGGCCATCTGGTACGCTAAGTTGGAGGACTCTACAAAGCGGAATTGGGAAGAGTTATTCAAGGCATTTGTCAACCAGTACTCTCATAACACTCCGATAGAGGTAACCATCAGTGAGTTGGAGGCTACTACCCCGAACCCCAAAGAATCATTCATTGACTTTGTTGCCAGATGGAGGGCAAAAGCAGCAAGAATGACAAATAAACCTTCTGAAAGACAACAAGTCGAGCTGGTGGTCTAGAACCTTGAGCCAGATATGTTACAGAGAATGATAATGGCACTACTATCCACATTTGCTTCCCTACATGAATTAGGGGTCCAGATTGAGAGTACATTCAAGAAGGGTATCATCCATAGAACTAGTGAACCTGCCAGAAGGCCATTCTCCCAGAGTACCAATGCTAGTAGTAGTACTATTTCGCGGCCTGCAGATGTCAGACCAAGATGGTTGATCCCTTTGCTACTGCCACAACCTCACAACTTTCACAAAATACCGGCCCACCCCGAAATCAAATAATCTTTACCCCTCTCCATATGATCCCATCCCGAGCCCTCAAAATGTTAATGGAAAATGGGCATCTTAAGCCCCTTGATCCACGACCCCTCCCTGACCCACTTCCGTCTAGACATGACCCAACCTAGTACTGTCTATTTCACCAATAACATGGCCACCCCACGGACCTGTGCTATCGCTTACGTCATGAGATCCAGGATCTCATTGACAACAAAGTCATTGCTCCACCGGCCAAACCGAACGTAACCACTGACCCACTTCCTCTACATAACCAAGTTCCCCCATCTAGAAACATTAGCCAAATACATACACTACCGCCTTCCTTTAACTTGAGCGTATACATTACCCCATCCCATCTTCCCAAGCTAGAGGTGATTATTCCAGAAGGCACAAACATGTGCATGCTAGATTTAACACCACAAACCCAACTCGAACCCGTGGTAGTAGAAACAGAGAAGAAAGAGAGTGCACTAGAGAAGGGTTTGCCTGATGCCCAAGTCATAAAGAAAGGGGCCTCACTCGTATAGGAGTACAACCCCAATTTATATATCATGGCCGTCGGTCAGCCAAAGCCAGTAGTCATATTGCCGGACTTCCTTAGCATTAACACCATTGGAGAGGACCAATTAGGGCAAAATCAGAATGATTGGCCGGAACAGGGCCTAAATGACTTGGCTGAACGGGAAGAAGACCTGGCCAAGCTGGAAGAGGATCTTGACAACCTCTACTTCTTTAAAGAAGAGGATATAAATAGTGTACATCTGGGATGGTGGGATCCAAGCCAGCCAGAAACAAGCAACAGGTGGTTGAGTAAGGAGAAGTCATATGCTGAGAAACAGATAAGAGAGACTGGAAAGGAAAAAGAAATTGGTGCTAGTGGCAAGGCTGATGCTGCACCTTTGACTGAGAGAGCATAGGCACTAGAACAATTTCAAAGGGAAAGGATAGAAGAGATCCAGACAAAGATAGCTTTGGAGCAGGGAAAAGGAAAAGGGAAAGAAAAACCCGAGACATCAGTAGGTGATGTCCAAACTACCAAAAAGGCCGAATGGGAGCCCAGTGACCGGAAAAGGATGTTAATGAAGCTCAGAAAATATCGGGATTCATAAACCAAGACCGTAGTGGAGAAAGAATGGTATGATGAAGGGGCGCGTGATGTTAACATGCTCCAGATAGAACCTGATGCTAGCCCGGCCATGACTACAGGAGAGTGGTGAGAAGATAGCGACCTAAGTCATGCGTACACTGATGAAGGATGGAAAATTGACACCCTGGATGACACGTGGTATACTGACAAGATTAACCATATGATCCGGAGCGGTCAGTATTCAAACCTACGGCCTTAGATCCGCCGGAGTCTTCCAACAAAGAGATTGAGAGATCAAAAAAAAGGATGCTGAAGAAAACTTGGTCTTGAAACAACTCAAGAAGATTCAGGCAGACATATCAATCTGGGGGCTGATAATGGTTTCTCGGGAGCATAGATAAGCACTGTTAGAGGCAATGAACCGAACCAAACTACCTATCAACACCACTGCTGACCAATTGGTATCGTTGGTTACATCTGGGGACGTTACGCTGGTGATATCTTTTACAGATAAGGAGTTACCACCTGAGGGTGCCAACCACAACCGTCCCTTATATATAACCCTAAAAAGTTAGAAAAAGCAAATTCCGGTGGTGTTAGTAGATACCGGATCGGCGATCAATGTATGTCCAATGAGGACTGCCTACGCCATCGGTTTAAGGCCAACTAACTTTACACCTACAACTCAGGTCGTTCAGGCTTATGACAATACGAGTCAGGATGTTATGGGAACGTTCAAGAGCCATATCCTAATCACCCAAACACGAGGTGGAATTCCATGTAATGGATGTACTGGCCATGTTCAATCTACTACTGGGAGGGCCTTGGCTACATCAGATAAAAGCTGTGTCATCAACGGTCCATTAGTTGGTAAAGTACCCCTTTAAAGACGAGATTGCTACTGTGTACGGCAATTCTGTGATCCATTCTCCCTAGGAAACTACCGCGCCATTATTGGAAATCATTCATGGGGAAGAAGATGTGTTCCTTTCTGGCATCTCTCTGGCAGAGGCCTGGCTGGTCCAAACCATCATGGCGGAGAACGATGGGAATTACGTGAGCGCTCAGTCCATTTACATGATGAACAAACAGGGGCATATTTTGGGACCAGGACTGGGTAGAAGTGGCAAGTAGAGAAGTACTGTTGTCAAGGAGATGAATCAAAACCCTCACGCTTTTGGGTTGGGAAACAAACCTACCACTACAGATTGGCAAACAAAGGGGGAGGAATTGCGAGGAAGACTAAAAGTAAAAAGGACTGGGAAGCAGTACGAGTTAGTTCACAAACCAATACAGAGGACCTTGAACGGATGTTTTGTCCACCAAGGGAAAGACTTCCCCTTCTTTGGCTTTCCAGAGCCTTGGTATGATTGGGAGACAAAAACAAGGTATCTGGGGTTCAAGATCTTCTTCGGACACCAGTTGCAAAAAGAAGAGGATGAACAAGCAGACCTGAGCCCTAGCACAGATCAAGACAGGACGGCAAGCCTGGATATTGAAGAAGAAGAGCTATTGGGAAAAGCATTGGCTGACCTATTAACGAGTTCTACTGCTGGAGCTGAGTCCGTCAACTTGGGAGATAGTTTTACCATCTCAATGATCGGGAATATATCGGCAGTAGATTTCATTAGTCTCATCGTGGATGTATCTGAAGCTCCATGCCTAGTCTAGAAGTTCGAGAAAGGCATCATCAGTAGTTTTGGATCAGATAGTGAGTCCGGATCTGATTCCACTGAGTCTGTGGAGTCGAAGTTAGATTCGGGTTCCTCTAAGTCTGGTACTTTCGGGAGTGGTAACTCGGATACCAAGATCATGTCCAGGTCGTCTTTCATCTTTTCTTTTGACTCCACTATAACTGAGGATCCAGACCTTTTGAATGAGAATGTTGTCAACTTTGTCTACTTTTCTGTAGCTTTGGTTTGTTGTAATGATCTTGATTTTCAAAATTTCGACTTAAACGAAGAGGAAGAATTCCTCTGGTTTTGAAAATTTTGGTTGATCATGATGAGGAGAGGCGTATTAAGCCCTGTACAGATGAAATCGTATCAATTACCATGGGTAATGAGGAGGATCCTCGCTTGGTCCAGATCGGGTCCACATTGTCTTCGGGGGAGCACGAGCAGTTAATCGCTTTATTAAAAAATTTCAAAGATGCTTTCACATGGTTCTACGAAGACATACTTGGAATCAATCCTGAGATTGTACAGCACCGAATCCCTCTTGACCCCGAGGCCCGACCAGTTAAGCAAAAGCTGTGCAGAGTCTGCCCAGATTGGGCTTTGAAGATCAAGGAATAAGTTACCAAAAAGATTGAGACAGGGTTCTTGCTTGTATCTGAGTTTCTGACGTGGTTGGCCAGTATTGCTCCAATTCCAAAGAAGGATGGCAGAATTAGAGTTTGTGTCGACTTCCAGGATTTGAATAAGGCTAGTCTAAAGAATGAATTCCCTTTGCCACACATAGATGAGTTGGTAGACTTCACCGCCGGCCACGCGTTGTTATCCTTTGTGGATGGGTTTTCTGGGTATAACCAGATTTTGATGGCACCCGAGGATAGGGAGAAGACCACTTTCACTACTCCGTGGGGTACCTACTACTACCGAGTTATGCCATTCGGGTTGAGGAATGCTGGGGCTACCTACCAGAGGGTCGTGACCACCAATTTGCATGACATGATCCACAAAGAGGTTGAGGTGTATGTGGATGACATGATTGTCAAATCCAAAGAGCGAGAAGGCCACTACACTACACTGGAAAAATTCTTTCAACGGATCAGAGAATACAGATTAAGGTTAAACCCGCAAAAATGCATCTTTGGGGTAACGACAGGGAAGATACTGGGTTTCCTAATCACACAGAGGGAAATTGAAGTAGATCCTTCCAAAATCAAGGCCATCTTAGAAATGCTACCACCAAGGACTGAAAAGAAGGTGCGCGACTTTCTAGGTAAAGTATAATTCATAAGACGGTTTGTTTCTAAATTAACCTTGACTTGTCAACCACTATTTGGTCTCCTAAAAAAAAGAAAGAAATTTCAATGGGACGATCGCTGTCAATTTGCCTTTGAGCAGGTCAAGCAGTATTTGAAAAATCCGTCTGTGTTATCACCACCAGAATCGGGAAAACCATTGATCTTGTACCTGTCAGTGACGAATTCAACTGTGGGGTGCATGCTAGCTCAAGAATCTAAAGCCAAAGTGGAGAAGGCCATCTACTACTTGAGCAAAAATATGCTAAACTACGAGACCCGCTAGACTCCCCTAAAGAAAGCTTGCCTAGCCTTGGTGTGGGCTACCAAGAAATTGAGACACTACTTGTTAGCTCATTCTGTAACCCTGGTTTCAGGATTATATCCCATTAATATCTCTTCGAGAAACCAACGCTTACGGGTAGGCTAGTTTGTTGGTTACTTCTTCTGTCCGAATTTGATCTCAAATATGTTACCCGCAAGTTAGTTAAAGGGAGAGCTGTGGCGGAATTGCTAGCGGATCATCCGATAGAAGGAAATGAAGCAGTAGAATACTTGTTCCCAAATAAGGACATTCTACATGTAGAAGAGGAAACGTGGACAATGTACTTTGACGGGGTGGCTAATCAGTACGGTTATAGGATAGGTGTGTTGCTCATAACACCCGATGATTCCCATATACCCTTAGCATTCAAACTCTGGTTCAGAGTGTCCAACAATGAAGCAGAATATGAGACGCGCATTGCTGGTTTGAGAGCTGCCAAGAACTAGGGGCAAAAAGGTTGGACGTTATCGGAGACTCAAATTTGGTTGTCTCTCAAGCTAACGGGGATTGGAAGGTCAAAGAAGAGAACATGAAGATGTATCATCAGGCCTTGGATATTCTAATTCCTAGGTTTGACAAACTGACGTTACACATTTGTTGAGAGAAAACAACCAGTTCGCTGATGCATTAGCAACTCTAGCTTCTATGGTAGACATCCCGGTAAAGATGCATCTAATCATTATGGAGTAGAAGTATATGCCTGCTTACCAGATCGTCGCCGTAATAGATGAAGCGCAAGACAAAAACCCCTGGTATTACGATATTTGAAACTTTCTGGAAAAAGAGACGTATCCACCAAGGAAAAATGCAAGGACAAATAGGGAATATGGCATCTGGCCATCCAATTTATCATATACGGGAGCAAATTATACAAAAGAGGCCATCTGGGAATGCATAAGCTATGTGTTGAAGAAGAAGAAGCAAAACTTCTTATAGAGGCCATTCACAGGGGAGAGTGTAGAGCCCACATGAATAATGTGATGTTGGCCCGAAAAATCCTTAGACAAGGCTACTACTGGTCAACCATGGAAGAGGATTGTATTGGTTTTGTTCGGCGATGCCATAAATGTCAAATTCATGCCAATCGTATGAACATACCACCGTCTAAGCTCTACAATATGACTTCACCATGGTCATTCTCAGTTTGGGGAATTGACATTCTCGGTGCAGTCATGCCAAGGGATCAAATGAGCATGAGTTCATTCTGGTAGCAATCAACTACTTTACTAAATAGGTGGAGGCCCAGTCCTATTCTGTGCTGAAAGCATCACATGTGGCTAAGTTCATTAAGAACAACATCATCTGCCGATATAGGGTTCCAAACGAGATCATTTCCAATAATGGCTCGTACTTCAAGAAAGAGGTGCTGGATCTACTTGAGAAATATAATGTGGCTTTCCACAAGTCATCAACATACAGACCGCAGACCAATGGAGTTGTTGAGGCCACGAACAAAAATATCGAGAATATCCTGCGAAAAATGATCGAGACCTACAGGGACTGGCCGGATAAACTGCCATTTCCACTCTGGGGCTACAAAATCTCAATCCGAACATCTACAGGGGTAACCCCCTATTCTCTCATCTATGGGATGGAGGTCGTTTTACGAATTAAAATTGAAGTGTCGTCACTGTGGATTATGGCCGAGTGTCAAATAGAGAGGCGAATTGGCAGCAGAGAAGGTTCAAGAAATTAATGTTGTTTGATGAGAGAAGACTGAGGGCATTGTATCATGTCTAGGGCTACCAATGCCGAATTTCCAGGGCTTTTAACAAGAAAGTTAAGTCCAGGAATCTCAAAGAGGGAGACATGGTACTGAAAGACAACCGGGCTCCCATCCATGACCCTAGGGGCAAGTTTAGACCCAATTGGACTGGTCCTTATATCTTCAAGTCAATCTGGTCAGGAGGGGCAATTATTCTCATGGACTGGGATGGCTTGGACTTTTCACAACCGATCAATATGGACAAGTTGAAGAAATATTACCCTTGAGAGGCTCGCTAGGCCGAAAATCGGAAAGGGCGACCTAGGCAAAAGTTAGAGCATGAAAAATTAGAAATAAATAAAAACTGAGCTTGTAAGGTTGAAAACCTAAAAGGTCGACTTTGGCAATGAAAGACAACCGGGCTCCCATCCATGACCCTAGGGGCAAGTTCAGACCCAATTGGACTGGTCCTTATATCATCAAGTCAATCTGGTCATGAGGGGCAATTATTCTCATGGACTGGGATAGCTTGGACTCTTCACAACCGATCAATATGGACAAGTTGAAGAAATATTACCCTTGAGAGGCTTGCTAGGCCGATCAATGCGGCAGAAGTTCTGTTGCTTACATCTGACTAAGGCCACTCTGCTCCGGTAACCTGGAGATGCAAAGCTTCCCTCAGGAACTGGCTTAGAGATAAACTTCCAGTTTTCGTGTTAACAGATGATAAAGGGTATATAATTTTCAAATGATATTTTGGAGTTAATATCATTTTTGGGCGACTCACAATACCTTTTTTATGCAGTTCTGTATTCTCGTGATGGAGTATGTTTACCTTCTTGTTAGCTCAATGTTTTCCTGTGAATGAGGCCCCTGTAATCAAATCAATGAAAATCAGCTCCTTTATGTTAGAGAACTCTTAGCTGAAAATGAGATTCCTGGCTGTTTTTTTCCAATAAGACCTTCCGGTTTAAGTTCTCCTTTTATCAGTTAAATTTGGTCTGCCAAGAAAACATAACTACAGGTTAGGAACATGATAACACTTTACAATGGGGTATCATGTACCTTATGAGAAGCTAAGTTATGCATTACCTTTCTCACATGACACCTTTAAACTCATTTCCCAGTTGATTTCCAGATTTGTAAATCTTTGACAATCACCAGAAGTTCTTCTACTTGGGCAAAAGGTTGGACGTTATCGGAGACCAAATTTGTTGTCTCTCAAGCTAACGGGGATTGGAAGGTCAAAGAAAGAACATGAAGATGTATCATCAGGCCTTGGATATTCTAATTCCTAGGTTTGACAAACTGACGTTACACATTTGTTGAGAGAAAAACAACCAGTTCGCTGATGCATTAGCAACTCTAGCTTCTATGGTAGACATCCCATAAGATATATCTATACTAATCATTATGGAGTAGAAGTATACGCCTGCTTACCAAATCGTCGCCGTAATAGATAAAGCGCAAGACAAAACCCCTGGTATTACGATATTTGAAACTTTCTGGAAAAAGAGACGTATCCACCAAGGAAAAATGCAAGGACAAATAGGGAATATGGCGTCTGGCAGTCCAATTTATATATATGCGGGGGCAAATTATACAAAAGAGGCCATCTGGGAATGCATAAGCTATGTGTTGAAGAAGAAGAAGCAAAACTTCTTATAGAGGCATTCAAGGGAGAGATGTGGAGCCCACATGAATGTGTGATGTTGGCCCGAAAAATCCTTAGACAAGGCTACTACTGGTCAACCATGAAAGAGGATTGTATTGGTTTTGTTCGGCGATGCCATAAATGTCAAATTCATGCCAATCGTATGAACATACCACCGTCTAAGCTCTACAATATGACTTCACCATGGTCATTCTCAGTTTGGGGAATTGACATTCTCGGTGCAGTCATGCCAAGGGATCAAATGAGCATGAGTTCATTCTGGTAGCAATCAACTACTTTACTAAATAGGTGGAGGCCCAGTCCTATTCTGTGCTGAAAGCATCACATGTGGCTAAGTTCATTAAACAACATCATCTGCCGATATAGGGTTCCAAACGAGATCATTTCCAATAATGGCTCGTACTTCAAGAAAGAGGTGTTGGATCTACTTGAGAAATATAATGTGGCTTTCCACAAGTCATCAACATACAGACCGCAGACCAATGGAGTTGTTGAGGCCACGAACAAAAATATCGAGAATATCCTGCGAAAAATGATCGAGACCTACAGGGACTGGCCGGATAAACTGCCATTTCCACTCTGGGCTACAAAATCTCAATCCGAACATCTAAGGGGTAACCCCTATTCTCTCTATCTATGGGATGGAGGTCGTTTTACGCAATTAAAATTGAAGTGTCGTCACTGTGGATTATGGCGAGTGTCAAATAGAGAGGCGAATTGGCAGCAGAGAAGGTTCAAGAAATTAATGTTGTTTGATGAGAGAAGACTGAGGGCATTGTATCATGTCTAGGGCTACCAATGCCGAATTTCCAGGCTTTTAACAAGAAAGTTAAGTCCAGGAATCTCAAAGAGGGAGACATGGTACTGAAAGACAACCGGGCTCCCATCCATGACCCTAGGGGCAAGTTTAGACCCAATTGGACTGGTCCTTATATCTTCAAGTCAATCTGGTCAGGAGGGGCAATTATTCTCATGGACTGGGATGGCTTGGACTTTTCACAACCGATCAATATGGACAAGTTGAAGAAATATTACCTTGAGAGGCTCGTAGGCTAGGCGCGAAAACTGGAAAGGGCGACCTAGGCAAAAGTTAGAGCATGACAAAAAAAAAAAAAAAAAAACCGCAAACGGA
>NW_021024905.1:1715548-1763127 GCF_004153795.1 Camellia sinensis | reverse complement strand
TAGGGGGCCCGGGTACCGAAACTAGTGAAGTGCGTTACACTAGAGGTACCCAAAGCAATGCACTAATGGAAAAACCAACCCCAAACAGACCCTAGGCAGGTCTGAAACAGTGGGGAAATGGCCTAAAATGATGGCTCGGAATGCAACGAATGGAGCTCATTCAATGGTCAGTAAATGAGGCATACAAGCCCGACTCTCAAACGCATTTAAAGAGTATAAAACATGACAATATGGCATTCAAACAAGCTTTGAAATATGATGTATAATGGCCCCAAAACAAGGAAATACCTCAGTATATGCATGTATTGGACCCTGAAACTCAAAGCTAAGCAAGTGTATTGAACCACAAGCATGCAAAAAAAACACCATTCGACCATGAGACCCAAAAACAGAGCTAAAGCAGTCCAAAATATGCCTAAGATCAGTTTAAGGCATGGCCAAAAAGTGCTAACATGAAGGGCCAAAACAACATGCAACATAGGCTAGTAAGCATGGTTTTCACTACATGTATATGAAGCACAAGAGAGGTCACCTAACCAGCCAAAAATAGAAATATGGCATGTCAAATAAACCCCAAAAACCCATGTAAACTCAGTGAACACATGCTAGAATGAGGTGCTCCTTTGAGAGGCTAATAAGAGGGTTGTTCAACACATACAAGATAGACATGCAACATGGAAAAACTACCTCTGGAAATTAGTTATGACAGCCCTAAAACTCACTGAAAAAGGGCTTGAAATGGGTCAATGAAGCATGCAATGAAAGGTCCCTTTGAAAGGCCTTGAGGAGGATTGCTCTACACATGCATGAGGGACACAAAATATGACCAAAAGGGCTCTGGACAAAGTCAAGGAAGACCTTAAAACTCACCAAATAGGGCCTAAAATGAGACTTCAAAGCATGCAAAATGGGAGTCCTTTGGAAGGCCAACAAAGCTAGTAAAGAGAACAAGGGGTGAGAGGGTCACCCCTCTCTGATTTTAGGGCTCAAAAATACATCTAAGACACTAAAAATCCATTGGATTTTAGTGGCTAAAAGGCCAAATCAAGGCCAACACAAATGCACTAATGCATAGCCCTAAACATGGGGAAATGAAGCATGCAAAGGGGAAGGTGACCCCAAACAGAAAAGTGACTTTAATGAAACATGTTTATAAGCTCAAAATAAAACTTTTTTCAGTTTATGTCGAAACCCAAAAATGCTTGAAAATAGGGCTAAGATACAAAGAAAAATAAGCCTACAAAGAGGGATGGAGCATACAAGGAGGCAGAGGACCTCAAACAGAAAAGTGTCCTTAATAAAACTTCAAGAGGAGCTCAAAATAAGACACTTTTTCATTTAAGATGAAACCCAAAAATGCTTGCAAATAGGGCTAAGTAATGAAGCAAGATAATGCAAAAATAGGGGAAATGATGACTTACCCTTGTAGCATAGCAAAGCAGCAAGTTCTGGACCAAGAAGGTGAGCCTTCAACCTCTGAAAAACAGCTCCGAGGTGATTGAATGGATGATGTAGGTGGTAGGGTATGAGGTGTAGTGTAAATGGCCAAGAATATTAGGGTTTGGAGCTTGAAGAAGAGAGCTATGGAGGGTGGGGTGTATCTATCTTAGCCAAATGTTTCTAACCCTTGAAAATGGAGGGGGAAGGTTTGTTTTATAGAGGAAGAGGGCCAAGGCTTCTTGGAGAAGCCTCAAGTAAAAAGGCCAAGCTTCTAAAAGAAGCTAAGCAAAAGGGTCAAGCTTCTTGAGGAAGCTAGACCAAAAGGGTCAAGCTTCCTCAAGAAGCTTGAAAAAAGAGTCAAGATTCTCTTAGAAGCTAAGCAAAAGGGTTAAAACCTCCTTAAGAAGACAAACAAGAGGGTCAAAATCTCGGAGGATGGGTCAAATGCTTCACAATTGACACAGCTGTGTTGAACTCAGGAGGGCCAAAAAGGAGATGGTTGGCCGACCAGTTCAAGTGGTCGGCCGACCACTTGCCCTGGTCGGCCGACCAGGGTTCAAAAGGGTCAAGCTGAAATGCTAATCGGCCATACCAGAAAGGTGGCCTCCCAGATGAGTACAACACAGCTGTATGGTGGGAGACTAGAAATTATGGCCCAAGAGAGAGGAAAACTAGCTTTCTAGCAAGGTTCAAAAAGGTCAGGAAGAAAAGCTGGTCGGCCTACCCATATTGGTGGCCTCCCAGATAAGTACAACACAATGGTGGTATGGGAGACCAGAAATTATGGCCCAAAAGTGAGGAAAACCAGCTTTCTATCAAGAAAATCGGCTGGAGGAGAGAGAAAATGATTTCCAAAAGAATTGCTGGTCTCCCACTATAGTACCACCTTCCAAACAATGAAAATAGGGTCCATACCAAAAATGAACCCTAACCGATGCAAAACGAGGGTTCGGGGGCCAAAACACGCGGCCTGGGGCCCCGAAAACAGGCTGTTAGGTACCGGAAGTGGCGTGCAACCACGAAGGTGGTCTCTCGGGCCACAGTATCCCTCAAAAGAGAGGAAACAAGGTGTGTGCCAAAAACTGGAGCAAACGGAGGTAGTTAAGCGGTCCCGAACCGAGGCACGCGACCGACGGCTCTAAAAATCGGAAACTGGTCTCTAAACGGGAAAAATGGCCTACGACCCCAAAACGTAGCCTACGGCCACTGAGAGATGGTCTACGAGACCTCTCCCTCCCTTCGGGAAGAGAAAACAGAGAAAACAGGACTTGGTTCGCGAACCGAGGCAAAGCACAAAAGAGCCCCGAAGTCCGGAGGCAAGGCTCGCAGCCGAGACTCTGAAACCTCAGAACGAGCACAATATGCATCATCACCGAGCGCTCAATTGGTGATGTCTGAGTCTTAAGGTCAGTCAAAAATGGGGTGTCTACAGCGCTGCACTGACGAACTTGGTGTAATCACACAGAAAAATGGGTATGCGATCTCGTTATGCCACACTGTGAATTTACATATATGTGAAAACCTCTGTGCACTGACTATGGTCATCAAATCTTTCACAATATTCCCCCCTCAAACACAACCACGTATCACACATGATGGATATGGACATGATCCCTAAACTTGTGTGACCCAGTAAAGGAAAGGACACAAACGTCCATAAAAATACAAATCAAAATAGGACCTACTGGTGATAACGTTATCATTGATGGGATCTGCCAGTGTATGTGTAAATCGTTAGGACTAAATAGGCTTGCTGATGCTGATATGGGATTTTTGGATAATTTTCCGAAAAAAAAAATTTGAGTCATAACCAAATACTATATAAGATATAGTCAAAATGTTTTTTGGAGTCATAACTAAAATAATTACAAACAATATGCCACAATATATATATAATTATGTCACAACTAATACTATAATAAATCATAGATAATAGCTAATCATCATAAATGCGATATATGGTAGACACCTTAATAAAAGACATATGGTAGATAGACACCTCAATAAAGATATGTATAGTAAGATTTCTCAAGATATAATCATGTGACATCGACAACTCTGCTTAAAGGTTATGTTTGTTTGGCAGATTAGGTTAGATATGATTGTTAGTGAGAGGATGGTTAGTAAAGAAATTGTTAATATGGGGATTGTTAGTGAGAGGATGGTTAGTAAAGAAATTGTTAATATGGGGATTGTTAGTGAGAGGATGGTTAGTAAAGAAATTGTTAATATGGGGATTGTTAGTGAGAGGATGGTTAGTAAAGAAATTGTTAATATGGGGATTGTTAGTGAGAGGATGGTTAGTAAAGAAATTGTTAATGTGGGGATTGTTAGTGAGAGGATTAAGTAAAAGTCTGTTTGTTATGATAATAGTATGGGAGATGATTAGTGATGAGATTGTTAAATTATTTTTATATAAAATAAGTAAAAAAATTATTTCTATATTAAAAAAAAAAATAAAACAAATATTAAAACAAACAGGTACACTTGGTAAAAAAAAAAAATTATATAAAATAGACTCAATCTGCTCACTATTTTCTTAATGCCACCCAAAACCTGGCCAAGCTAATCCCCTACCTGAGGGGGATTACTAAGACCCTCGCACTATCAATCCTCCCTCCCAAATCATCACCAAACGCCATAGCAAACCAATCCAGCCACCTATGCCGATAAACAAACATGACCTAAGGGTAAGGTGTGTCGACTTTGGAAATCATAACATGGTCTCAAACAATCCCCTATGGCTTGGTTTGAGAGGTTCACTCAGGCGATGCTGAAATATGACTTCATACAGAGTCAGGCTGATCATACCCTATTTGTTAAACATTCCGCTCATAGTAAGGCTATCGCTCTCATTGTATACGTGGATGATATGGTGCTTATAGGAGATGATGTTGAGGAAATCCCTTTGCGAAGAAGTATTTAACAAGTGAGTATGAAATCAGAGAGATTTGGGAAACCAACAAGGTCAGCCATGTGAACAATGAAAATAAGAATCCATAATAACAGATCAATCTTTAATAGAGTTAAGTCCAGTACCCACCATAAGTCAATAAATTCATCAACCACCCTTAGGAGAACCTTCTTTTTATAACCCGATTGTTATTGACCCTTTTGAAGTATTCAAAATCTGTTAAAACAAGAAACGAGTGCCACTAGAGAGAGTTCATAGTACTAAGCCACTTTGCCCTTGGCCAACTTTATACTAACCTGTTAGTTCTACTAAAACTCATGACAATAATTTGTGCATGCTACTAACTTTAGTTTAGTAAACTAGAAAGTGACACCCATCAATCATACTTTTAAGTCATACCTATGAACCTATGTAGGTACAGATTTTGGAATACACCCATAAATACACTTGTATAGACTTAAATATATCTATAGAGGTGTTCATCTGCAAATTTGAACTCACAATGTCAAGGCAAATAGGTTGAGGTAATCACTAAATCAATAGCCCCATTAGATGGAGAATTAAAATTACAAAACAATTTAGCAAGTCAGACAAAAGAAAAAAAAAATAAAATCACAAATTATGTTCTCCTAATTTTTTTAATTTATTATTTAATTATTTATTCCTTCATTTCTAATGTAGATCACCAAATTCTCTTTCCAGAAAGTCCAATGGAGGTAATACTGTCACATGAAGACTGAGCCTTATTGATGCCTGATCCTACGGTGTATGCACTTGATTTTCAATATCTAGATTCGAATTACTGGATGAAGGGGAAGCTTCAATATGTTAGCAAATAAAATATTTGAGACTAATGGAGGACACAATTCTGTTTCATGTGATACATGAGAGTACAACCTACGAAATTGTGTGTTATCATCAATATCATGGGTGGAATGGAAGCAATAAAGAGGGTAGCAAGAGCAAAACACAGTAAGCATCAGCAAGAGGAACACAATTGAAAGATATAAACCTACAGATTTTTCTAATAATCATGACTGATGAAATTAATTATGGACTTGCCTTACCTTGGATACAAGGCAACCAACATGGGCAGCAACAAAGTGGCATTCGGCACAGTAGTAACTTGGGTGTGAGCTAAGTAAATTCGAGAGTCCATTCTATAAATGCACGAAATGTAACACGATCCTCCAATTACACATGGCAAGACCACAGCAAAAATCTTGCTTCGGTGCTGATCATAGTCTCACTCCACTTCAAGAGCCTCCCTTGGAAGTCAGAGAGAAGGAGATCTTTATGCAACAATTGATGGCTCTCTCTTTGCACCCTACTCCTATGGGGTCTGACCTATCTCTGCAAGAAGCACAGTGCTTTCCACAAGTCTTGCATCCGAGTCCCACTAGAGATCCAACACTGCTTTCATCCCACACACCCTCTTTCGCTCAACATGAATTACGAAGGAGTTGAACGTGTCCAATGTTACGCCTGGAAGTTCAATGCATCTTTACAGAGCTGATGATCAGAAGTCAGTCCCATGGGCACCTGCTCACGTTCGTTGAAGAGAAAACTGACCATCTTGGTGGTGGTTGTTCACACTGTAAAAAAAAATAAAACATAAAATCATTACCTGGAGGATGCCACATCATCCGATCTGCTTCATTCTGGTGCATGAGGGTATCCTCTTGCAGTGTGCAAATTCTGTAATTAGTCCTTGCTCGATGCCTTAATCAATCTCGCTTCAATAGAAATTTGGATCAACTCCATATATAGGACGGATCATCTGGTGCATTATCATAGAAGGGAGGGTGGATCATAACTTCTTTCATATGAAAATACAAGCAAATACTGAAAGAAACAAAAGATAAGAGAATAATAAAGCTTTCGCTAGTAAGTTTTTAAACAGATTATAATCCTAACACATCTCAACATAATCTGAGACAAAGAATAATCCAAGGTTTCAAGCCTCACTGAATTGGCAATGACATGCTACTAAAATTCAGGAATACCAACATGTTGATTTTCAACTTTCCAAGTACTCAATCATGTTCAAATGCTAAAACAACCCCAATTAGTACACATTAATGTGTGTTTGGGAGGGAAAAAATTGAGTACACATCTAACCTTTGGCATAGTGTACAAAATGGTGGTCCCAAGACTTGAACCCATAACCTCAAGGTTATTAGGCCAAATCTTAAGAGCAAGGATCCTCTAGAATTTTTTTTTCCTAAAGTTTCCTAGAGTGGTGTGTTGTATGGGTGAGATTTAATGTTAAAAAATTAATGTGATTTGTCATAAAATCTCAACCATACAACACACCACTCTAGGAAACTTTAAGAAAAAAAAAACTCCAGAGGATCCTTGGTGGAAATTTTAAGGTCCAATTTGGGACTAGGAAATTACGCACATTTAAGGTATGCTTAAATTTCTTTTTTACCATCACCTCTAAAAGAAATCCGATCTAAAAAAAAAATTCCTTCTGGTACAATCACCACTTAAATAAATCTTCTTATTTGTGGTTTAAAATTAGATTAATGCTTGACGCCTCGAAATTGCCTCGAAATTCAATTTGTTTTTTTTTTTTTGTTGTTGTGTGTTTGGTTTTTTTTTTTCTATCTTTTTTTTTTCTTTTCTTTTTTGCAAGGGTGGTTATGTGTATTAGACATCTCGTACTAACTTAGCTTGTATGGTTTGATAAAGTCTAACTCAACTCACTCACCTTATCAAACTATATATTATGATTTTTTTTTTTCCTATTTGTTGGGCTATGTCAGTTTATTTTATTTTATTTGTTGGGCTATGTTGGTTTGGTATTTTTTTTTTAAAAGGTGGTTCGGTGTAGGGGTGTGCCAAAAAACTAAACATTCCGCACCAACTCATCGTACAAAATTATATGAAATTAACAAAATTTAACTAGCAACTTAACTGATCAGTCAATTAGGATGGACTGGTTGAGTGATAAAATTGACTGAGCAATTAGGCTATTGGTTAAATTTTGTTAATTTCACATAATTTTATACGATGAGTTGGTGTGGAATGTCTAATTTTTTGACACATTCCTACACATAAACCACCCTTACAAAAATAAAAAAATAAAAAAATAACTAACTAACACAGCCCCCACCCAAAACAAAAAAAAATGTTGTCGAGGCAAATTCGAGGCCTCTAGCACTACTGTTAAAATTATATGCTGATTTTTAGATTTTATGCAATTTGTATGAACATTGTTTTAGTAATTTACTATGATATGAGGTTTATTTTTAATAATTTTTTTATTTTTTATGAAAAAATATGTAAAATAATAAAAAAATATAATAATTTATGATAATTTTTTAACTTTTTAATTAAACTATATAATTTCTAAACGACACCTGAGTATTAACATTATTGGGACTACCATCACCATCAACTACCAACCATCAATGTACCCACCCTTCAATAGTGGTGATACATACTACTGAAATGGTAGTATTAATGCCAGCTCTAATAAGTTGGCAGTGTAAAAAAAAAAAAAAAGAAGCTAAACTATCACATCAGTGATAGGGTTCATATGATGCCACCTCATTAGTAGTGTATTAGTAGTCTAAAACATTTTTCCACTCTTCAATGCCTCTGCTACCCTCTCCTTTACCTCGTCACCCTACCTAACTTCATCCCTTACCCCTAGGGGTGGGCGCGGGTGGGTTGCGGCCACGGAACCTCCAATTCGTCATCCGTCCGCTAGATTGGCGGATTGGAGAAAATCAATCCGCATCCGTCCGCCAATCCGGCGGATATGGATTGAGCGGATTGGCAGTTTGGTGGATAGATGCGGAATCGGTTTGGCGGTTTAAAATTTTATAAATTTTCAACATAATTCAACTTGTGCACTTCCTCAAAAAAAAAAAAGAAAAAAAGAAGAAGAAAGTATTACAGTCAATAACTTAAAAAAATATTACAATTACTGCATGCCTCATTCAAAGCAAGAAAATTTGAAACTTTAGAATATCACAATCACTGCATGCCTCATCCATATACTACAATCACAGTATGCCTCATCCACATAAAGTATTACAATATGTGGTTCTTAAAATATAAAAACAATTCAAACCACCAAAATCATGAGCAAAGCAGTAGTAGAGATTGTATGTCTTTGTATTGTTACATCTATATCTGTTTTTGAAAACAAAAACCAACCAGCATATATCATATTTTCTATTTATTATTTTTAGAGATTGATTTAAAAACCAAAAGATATATATATAAATAATACATTTATTTTTTTCAATTCAAAAAAGATATTCAAGTTGAAAACTTTTTTTCAACAGAATATTTAAACTCTTTTTTAATTAAAAACACAAATAGAATATATTTAAACAAACTGAAAACACACAGTCTTATAAATTACTAGGGGTGCTCGCGGTTTGGCAGTTCGGTTGCGGCCAAAGGAATCTCAAATCCGCCATTCGTTCGCCAGATTTGCGGATTAGAGAAAATCAATCCGTAACTGTCTGCTTGTCATCACGCATCCGTCCAAAATGCGGCGGATCGGTTCGGTTCAGTCGGTTTTGGCGGATCAGTATATCCGCTGCTCACCCCTACTTGCCCCATTACTCTCTCTGCTGTCTCTACGATCCCATGCTTATTCTTCTTTCTCTTGTTACGGGGAGACGTCACTAGAAAAAGCTATTCAGTGTTTAGTTTGAGTTTTTTGGATTAAATTTTTTAAAAATTAATTTTTTTGGTTTTCATATTTTTTTTTTATTTTTAGTGAATATTTTTAAAATTTTAAACAATTTTTTTTTTTACTTTTTTAGATGCACCTTACTTAGATGTATCTAAAAAGTAAAAAAGTTGTGAAAAATATTGTAAAAAATTAATAAATATATAAAAATACAAAAAAATGTATTGAATTCTTTTTTTTTTTAATTTTTTTTTATATTTTTGGTATTTAGTAAATTTTTAAAAGATTTTTTTCACAATTGTTTTACTTTTTAAGTATATTTATGTTAGATATGTCTAAAAAGTAAAAAAAAAAATGCTTAAAATAAAAAAAAAAAAAAAAAATGCTTAAAGTATTAAAAAAATCAGTAAAAATAAAAAAATATAAAAAATAAGAAAGTCAAATTTTTTGAAAAATGTTTTTGAAAAAGAAAAACCAAGTAAAGTGATTAGGACTTGGATGTAGGAAAAGTTGTCGAGTTTTTTGGAAATTGAAAGCTTCATAATCACTATGTTGCTAATTTGGTTGAGTTTCTTAAAAATAGATAGGGAGCCTTGGTTGGGGTGTATAGAGGTATGCGCAGTACAGTTTTAATTATTTGAGAGTAAAATTATTACTAATTCGTGGTTTAGGTGATTTGATATATTGAACAATATTCTTAATCAATTATTAAGTATTTGTATAATATATAATATTAATTTGTATAATAATTTATATATATATACACATAATATAAATTAATTTTATATAATATTTTTCATAACTATTAATCTATAACAAATTTTATATCTTAAATTTCTCTCACACTTATCAATTACCTTCTTGACACATCAATAGATCTAGAAAGTGGGTGTAAAAGGTAGATTTGTATATCATTTTCTTTATTAATAGTTTCATGCCATGTTTGTTTGTTGAATTTGATTGATTGAAATTGTTGATATTGAGATTAAGTGTTAAGATTATTAGTGTATTAATATTAAATAAAAAATAAAATGTATTTATTTGTATATTAGTTTCATGTGTGTTTCTTCCTGCATACCCATGTTATCTCTGCACAAACTATTCACGTTACAGTCAATCTAAAATTTTAATTTACACTATTAATTTATATGTTATATAAGTAAAATGAGATTTCTAAATGACAAGACTGTGTAATTATTCAGTAATCTCGGAATATAAACACATGATATTCCATAGTATTGTGATTGGTGAAGAATGTGGGTATGTGGGGTATTGTGTTGGGTGATTTAGGAACATAAGGGGCAGAATAAATTATAATTGGTTAGGAATACGGACACATGATACTCCGAGAATAGTCTATAATTTTTCGACAACATTTGTGGGAGCTCTAAACCCTCAAACTAAATTTTATAATTTTTTTATTTTTAAATAATAAAAAAATCCTATTGGTTAAACTCTCAATCATAACAATAAAACTCTAATTATTTCATAAATTACGATTTTTAAAAGGAAAGTATACTCAACTATTTCAAAATTTAAATTTGTGTGCCACTATATATTGAAGCACACTACAACAAATGGCACTTTTGGCTTTAATCACCAAAAGTCAGTTTTTATTTGTCGAAACTTTTTGCGACTAAAACTTTTGGTCACCGAATTAGTCATTGAATAATTATCGGGAAAGGGAATTGGCGTCTTTAATTGCCGACTAATTTTTTAGTCGCCAAAAATTCTAAAAAAAATTAATATCATATTTTCAGCGACTAAAACATTTAGTCGCCAAGAACTGAAATTATTTAGGACAACTAAAGTTTTACATGCCATTTTTTTCTTTTTTTTTGTTCATCTTATTTTTTTTAGCTATTAAATGTTTTAGTCACCTAAAGTTTGTTTGTTTGCTTGTTTGTTTTTTTTTTTTTTTTTAAGCTACTAAAATTTTAGTTACGTAAAGTCTGACTTATTTTTTGGCTACTAAAATTTTAGTCGCCAATTTTGTTTCATTTTATTTTTTTTAGCCACTAAAGTTTTAGTCACCTAAAGTCTACTTTTTTTTATGACTACTAAATATTTAGTCGCCAAGAAAAAAAAAATCATTTTATTATTTTTTAGCTACTAACTATTTAGTCACTAAAAATATTTACTTCATTTTTGGCTACCAATTGTTCAGTTGCCAAAAACATGATTTTCTGTTTTTATTTTTATTTTTATTTGTCCACAACCTGTATGTATTTTGTGCAACATGTACCATGTATATAAACAAAAACAATACATATATTATCAACCATTCCACAATTTGCATCAATTTCACTTTCAACCATCTAAAAAGGAATAATTTTTAATGTCAAATTCTATACAAATTAAGTATATTCCAACCTAAAATAATAATTTCATGCAAAAAAAAAAAAAAAAAAATACCGAAAACCATGCCCTCTGATTTCTCTTTTTGGCAATCCTCTCCTACCATGGACTTTGGCTCGTCCCTAAAAATATGTAAGCCATGCCTATCCAAGTTAGAAGTGACACAAACAAGAATAACACCATCAGAATTAGACATTTCAGTTTAACCTAAAAATCAATTGTGCAAAATAATACTTCCTCCGTCTCAAAGTATTATTCTCTTATTTCATTTTTCATTATCCCAAAATATTAGTCCCTTTTCAAAAATTAAGAAATAAAATAATATGAATTTACTATTTTTCCGTTCTTTCAAATTCATTAATAACACAAAAAGTACAATTATGACAATTGATATTTCAAAAAAAAAAAAAATGTACTATCAAAGGGTAATTTTGGAAAATTAATATTTTTAAAATATAATAATTGTATTATCAATTTTTTTTTTTCCCAAAAGAGCTTATTATTTTGGAACGGAGGGAGTATAAAAATTTGAAATGATGCAAAATACTTAAATTGGGGTCATTGTTTGACCAAGAATTCTTAACTATGTAGTTCTAAGTTGTACATGAACTTCTATAGAGGCAAGGGATGAAAATAGAGATGAAAAGAAAATTAACGATCTTCAAATGTAACACATCCAGGACCGGCCTTGAGTTTTCAGAGGCTTAAGGAGAAACAAAAACGGAGGCCTATATTCACAAATTTAAAAAAAAAAAAAAAATCACCTTACTTGGTATCATTACCATCGATTGATACCAAAATAGATATCAAAATGTATTTATACAATAAAAAAGAAGAAAAAGTTACCAAAATTAGGAAAACTTTATTCAATTAAAATGTATTGGATTTGTATTGAATTAATTATTGTTTATTGAATATGCTGTTTATGAGTGTGGTTGCATTGTTGTTTATTGAATATGTTGTGTATGAGTGTGATTGAGATTGAGTTAATTGTTTATTCCACTAAAATTTGATAAACAAAGAAGGTTAAAAAAACAAAAAAAAAGGAGAAATTTATTTATTCTACTAAAATCTGATAAAGATAGAAGGTTAAAAAAAAAAAAAGAAAAAAAGTAGGGGGCCTATTTTGGACCACCAACATTTGGTATGTGTATGTAGTAAGGGGCCACCACATTTTGTATATATTTTAATTTCAATTGGGCCAAAGCACACTTATAAACAAATATGGGCCCAACAAAATATTTTTGGGTCCTTTAGATTGGCTCTAAAACAACAAAAATAATTTGGGCCTATTTATATTTGTAATATACTATAATACTTTTCTAAATTTGGGGGCTCTATTTTGGGCCAATTTTTTGGGGCTTAAGGCATAGCCCTCAATGGCCTTAGCCTAGGGCCAGTTCTGAACACATCTCTTTGTGGCAAGGCATGCTGTGTATCCAAATCATTGACAAGGCTAGAGATGGACGGAAAGACGTTGAATGGAACTCAGTATTTGTGTTTCAGAATTTTACTTGGTTTCAAATTACTTCTGTCATTCATAATTGGGAAGAAATGAGGTTGTTTCTATACTTGGTAAAAAAAATGAGCTCGCATAGAAACAAAATACTATGATGAAGCACAATAATTGAAATTCTCAACCACTTGAAATACGTACTTCAGCGAACAATCGGAGGAGTGTAACACAAAATACTATGATGATGCATAATAATTAGAATTCTCAACCACTTGAAATATGTACTTCAGCAATCAGAGGAGTGTGACATATATAAATTAGCATGACTCATACAAAAAATAGTGAGACAAAAATAACAAGCCTCCTTGAAAAGAACAGCCTTAAGACTCTTCCGGGCTTAGTTTTATAAGGGAACAAAGACTTCAAAGTTAATACTCATTCATCACGGATGATCCATAATCTATCCATAATCTATCCATAATCTATATATTATATAAGCAAAAGGGAGTTTTATAAGAAACCTTCTAAGAGCTCCAAATTCTCATTCTAATATTATTTATTTTTCAATTTACAAAATAGATTTTTTTTAAAAAAACTATTGGCTGATTTATTTATTTAATTACAGATTTGCATGGTGGAGAAGAATTATTGGTGATGATGGTTGCAAACGAAATATTTGATGTAGGCTGAAATGTACCACATTGAGGCCGCTTAAGTTACATTTATAGTCTTTGAATTTTGTTTATTTGGTGGAGATGATATATTTTATGCACTTGTACAGATTTGGCAGGCAACAAGTTGAAGTAAAAAGTAGCGCAAAAGAAGATTTTCCGTGCTAGTAGTGAAAAGTCACGACCTGCCACCTCACCGCATGTGCGGCCAAGCTTTATCGCATGTGTAGCCTACCATCGCTTGAGCGGTCCACATAGGCGCTCGAGCGGCCCACCTAGGGTTACGTGCGTGAAAATTTAAGGCTCTTCTGCTGGGAATGAAAAGAAGAAAAAGAGGCTGTAACCAGGTTCGAAAATATTCTAAGGAAAAGGGAGGCTAGGCATTGAAGAGAGGGATTTCTCAAGCTTCAAGGGAAACTTTCATGGGGGCTTCTTCCTCTTCCACCTCTTTCCACTCCTCCATGAGTGGCTAGTCTTCCAGTTTTAGGGTTTTGATGAAACCCTAGCTATGTAAAGAGATTTTTCTTAGGCTTTGATTGTGGAACGATTTGAATAAATGTATGGATGTTTTAGAAGTTTATAATAATTTTCCTTTTCATCTCTTCAGGTATTTTAGTGTCTGTGATTGTTTCCATACATTAGCTTTCTTTGTATTTGTGTTCAAAGAATGAGACAAGTCATGCTACGAGAGACGGGTCGTGTTGCTACTATAGTTTAGAGCAAACGACTCGTGCTATTTGGGATGATTCATGTCTGTATGTTGAATGCAACAATCCTCTTGATCAATGTTTCAAACTTGTAGTTGTGAAATATTGGGTAGTTCAAACCGGATTGCAATTGATGGACGATGTTAAGTCTTATTTATGCGGTTGGTGGTACATTCTTTGCCCTAGGATTTTTCCAAAAATCAATATCTCAAACCCTACTTTTAATTGTCAATTCAATTTCTCAATTTCATTTAATTCTCGTTTAGTCATGATGTCCCTCAATCTTTTTATCAAAATTAATTTAGGAATTTAACAATTAAATTAGTTTAATTTCCCGTTTGTCCATGTGGATCGATACCTGGACTTACCGTTAT
Organism: Camellia sinensis; assembly: GCF_004153795.1. NCBI lineage: Eukaryota > Viridiplantae > Streptophyta > Magnoliopsida > Ericales > Theaceae > Camellia > Camellia sinensis. The sequence goes on along the minus strand of NW_021024905.1, from coordinate 1,748,547 downwards.
TCTAAAGAATTTGGTATAGTTTAGTGTTTATTTTTGGTGTGCGAAACGACCCATCAAATTTTGGTGCCGTTGCCGAGGACATATGGCGAAACTAATTAATTTAAAGTTACATTCTTATTTTAATTTTTAATTTAGGATTTTATATTTTAGTGTTGCTAAGTATGCAGAGTTTTTGCAAGTGGAGCTATCACCAAAGTGCAAGTAGAGCACAACTGAGCTTTAAAAACAAACCGCAACACTAAAGTGCTTAAAAAAAAAAAGAAGCGCATACTTGCAAGCAAAGCCCCAAAGTGCTAAAAAGAAAGAAAGAGTTCAAGTGGAGGTTGGAGACAACGGTCTATACGTCAAGCACCCGCAAGACGAGTAAGGCATTTCTGTTAAACCACTGTGAGTATTTTCTCCTTTGGTATTTTGTTTTCATAACTTCGTGCACCAGAGTTAGAACTTAGTGTGTGTATATGAGTGGTGTATGCACGAGCGTCGTTCTTATCGCCTTGAATTGTGAAGTTTGGACCTTGAACTAGAAAGGACTCTTAGGAACCTTAGAGCCTTGTCTCGTGTTCTTAGGCTTGAATATCCATGTCCATACGTTGAACCATTAGAGATGGCGAACCCGAATAGCCTAAATTGGCCCAACCAAACACTTAAGGATTACTTCACACCTACTGCATATACATCACCATCATGCATTCAGTTACCCAACACCACCATTGCTCATTATGAGATTAAGTCCAGCACCATCCAAATACTCCCATCATTCCATGGACTAGCTCATGATAACCCTTTGTAGACACCCCGTTTTTGACCGTCCTCAAGACATGGACGTCACCGTTTGAATACTCGGTGATCATCCCTGGTCGTGTTCGTTTTGAGTTCCCGGAGGCCTCGGCCGCCCGCCTTGTCTTAGGATCTCTTAACTTGCCTGTTCTGTGCTTGGTTTTGCACCAATGACTTGTGTTTTGTGCTTTTGAGGGTGGGAAGAGGCTTGTTAGCCATCCCTGAAACCCACCGACCGTGGCATGATGCCACCGGCCTTGTTTTTTTTTTCTACTGACCAAATGTTTGATCGGTCGGTATTTTCTTAGGTGTATCGGCCTTTTTGTGTGGTTGGCCGACCATTTATTTGGCCGGTTGTCTCTTTTTTTGGCCGGTACCTCCTTTTTGCCTTTTTTAGGCATTGTGCATGCTAGCTGTGCCAGCTGGAATGCACGGACTTGTCCTCCATACACGTGTATGGAGGAGTTGCACCATTTGCACCTTTTTTGCTCAAGCTTCTTGGAGAAGCTTGCACCCTTTGCTCAAGCTTCTTGGGGAAGCTTGACCCTTTGCCTTAGCTTCCTCAAGAAGCTTAGACCCTTTGCCTTAGCTTCTCTTAGAAGCTTGACCTCTTTGACCCTTTTGCCCTAGCTTCTTTAAGAAGCGTAGGCCTTTGTCTTCCTCTATAAAAGGAGACCTCTCTTCTCCTTTGAAGAGGTTCAGTAAAATCAGATGTATATGTGATATATACACCACTCTCTCTATATATCTCCCTCTCTCTCTTCATTTGTGTGTGTGAGAGGGCCTAAAAGGGTGTTTTGTTCTTAGTTTTACACTAAGGCACCTAGTATTACACCATAGTTGGGTTATTGGGGTCTTGAGAGTTTGTTCTTGGAGTTTTGAGTTGATTTTGATCAGAAGAAGGGGCCTGAGGTTGCTATTCTTCAAGTGTTCTTCAAGGGGGAGCATAGTTGTTTTATATTCCCCAATCTTGCGCTAGCTTTTAACCCACTTTGCATGCTGTTTTGAGCTTTGTGTATAACTGATAAAAACTCTGATTTTTTATGCTTAAGATGTTTCATTAAGGTCACTTTGGTGTTGGGGGTCGACCTCCTCCACTTTGGCCATGTTTGCCTTTTTTTGTGCCTTATTTGTTGAGCCTTTGTAACTTTTGTGTATTGGCCTTCTCACCACTGAAATCTAGAGGATTTTCAGTGGTAAAGAAGAGGTTTTGAAGTCTTGCATAGGGGAGGGACACCCCTCTCCCTTTGTGCCTTATTTGTTCATGTTCTTGGCTCATAAGGGTAGCATGCATGCTTAGCTTTGTTTGGTCTTGTTTCAGAGGTTATTTGGAGTTTATTTAGCATGTTTTACCTCTGTTCTATGTTGGTTTATTGACCCCTTGCATGCATAATATACTTGCCTTGTATTCTTCCATTTTGCCTAGAAGGGTACCATGGATTTAGGCCTCCATGCTTGTATGTTCTAGCTTGACTTCATGAAGCTTTTGGTCATATTTCATCATGCTTGAGGTCTGTTGGGTACTGATTTGATCATGTTTTCCATGTTTGGTATAGCCTCTTTGCATTTTGGCTTGTAAGCCTTGAGTGTGTGGGTCACTAGCATGCTTAGCTCAGCTTATTCTCATGATTTGGCATCATTGGAGATCATATTTCAGTCCATAATCCATGCTTGTATGCTTGCATTCATCATTCCTTCCATGCCTTGAAGATGTGTCCTTTTGTGCCTTGAAATGAAGCATTGTGCATGCTTATGTGTTTGAGGCTTTGGGTTTCCATATCAGTGGGTTTTGGGGCTCATTTGTGCATGATAAAACTCTATTTTGCCTTAAAAAATCCACGCCATGTTTGCTTAGGGTAGGTGTTGAGTAATGCCCTCTTTTGTGGCCTTGAATGCCTTCTATCTCGCATCCATTTCCTAGCATGTTTTGGCATCATCCTTTGCATGCTTTTCAGAGTTTAACATGTGTGTATAATGTCCATATTTATCACCTTTAAGTGTCCTTGAAAGTTGCCCCTTCCATGCTTAGGTGATAGGCCTTGGTATGTGCATGCTTGCATGCATGATTTGTGTCCTTATGCATCATCTATGGCCACTGTTTTGGGGCATGCCTGAGGCCTCCCATTTTTGTCTAAGTCCACCATTGCATGTTTTGACATGTTGCATTACTTTGGTCTCATGTTTGCATTATATCATCTTTGTATGTTTGCATTGTTGCTTAGCTAGTTGCACATCATGTTTGCATCGCATGTTTGGCACATTGCATACTTGCATCATAGGTCACATTACATTTGGCATGTTTTAGTACTTAAGCCTCATGTGCATACTTGAGTCACATCTCACACATGCATTGCATTTTTGCTTGGTTTGAGGTGTCAAACCAAGCATGAGGAATGAGACGTGTTCGTACTTAAAGTGACGAAACACGTCTCACTCTTCGGTCGCCGATCCCCCTGATCTCAACATGATAGGGTGTTAGCACTCATTTGTTTTGTTGCATGCATTTACATTGTGTTGCAAACTTGGTGCCTTTGACCACCATGCATCGAAGTACGTGATTGGTGGCCCGAGTACCGAGGGCCATACTCTCTTGAGTCTATAGCATGATTGGGAGAGTGGTCATGCACACATTGCTTTGAAAATTCCATACCATGCACTGTCTGTCCTCTACTGCTGTCAAAACAGGGCTCTGCAGATAGAAATGGCCGGTCGACCACTTTTTGTGCCGACCGGCCATCATTGTCCAGCCGATAACACAAGATTTGGCCGATAATCCCATTCCTATGGCCGGTGGCATTTTGTTCTGGCCGGTGGAAATTCAAAACACTTAGGAGGAAGTTCAAAGCAGTTCTGGAAACTTTCATATCTTTCAGAGGAGCAAGGCAGTGTAAATAGAGGCAACAATGGCATGGTACCGGGTTTCCAGGGGTGGCAAATCGAGCATGCATCATCCCATCATTCCGAGGCAGGGCTGCGGCCACCTTCTTTTTGTAATTAATTTGTTGATTAATTAGAAGTTTTGTAATTAATTAATTAGTTAGTCAGCTAGTTAATTAGTTAAATCTGTATTATTTATTCAGACCCTTCGAGTGAGGACAATTGTGTATTAACTCGTTTGGGAACAGGCTAATTTAGTAACTTTTTGGCTATTTGGCTAAAAAGGTAGGTAAAAAAACTTGTATGTTTGGGATGACTTTTTGGCTAATTACGAAAAGATGTGCAAAAAGTAGAGAGAAAAGAGAATCTTTGACTTTTTGGTATGAGTTGTTGGCTTTTTGGCTAATTTATTAACTTTTTGGCTAATTGGCTAAAAAAGTAAGTCCCCAAACGGGGCTAAGTGTGCGTGAGTGTGTGTATGTCTTCTAACCCCACGTCTTTCTTCCCTTTTATTTACTAGCTTTCGATGGTTAGTTTAGGGCATGTCTTGATTAGCATACTTATGATAGCATGTTTGCATACATTCATTCGTAATGCACGCACCGGGCTCGGCGCATCATACTAATTGCATAGTATTTCCATTCCAACTTGAATACGTGTATCGAGTTGTAGCATTTTACATGCCATTCTTAGATTAGCCGAGCCTATTCTAGTTGCATTCTGTATGTGTTGCATTAGCCATCTTAACATGAACTAGGATCATGCATTTGATTACTAACTAGTTTCTGTTTTGGCTTGGAGTACTAGGTAAGCTCTTATGTTTTAGCATCTTGCATGCGTGTGAGTGTTGCCATATTAGCATGCTTACCATGAGGCTATATGCTTATGTGATATATCTGCCTGAATGTCTATGGGTGAAGGTTGGGTTATCTGAATTGGAATAATGCATTGACTATGAGTTTTAAGCCCACTAGACAGTGGCAAAACCATCTTTTCTAAGCCCACTTGAGGGTGGCAAAACCTGCATTTTAGCCTACTTGCGAGTAGCAAACCGTTTTCAAAACAAACATGAAATGCTTTGTCCCAATTCAGGTGACTCAGTCTATACTTGTTATGCTATGCGCATCACATAGTAAATCTAGGCTAATAACCAGAATAAGAACGCATAATGTTTTCAAAACAAGATATCATGGTTAGTAGAGGCTGATCTTCGGATCGGGCGAGAGGGGTGCTCATAGCTGACCTTCCCCAATCGTACCCAAGTTCTCGAGCCGAGGCAACTTTGGTGATGACGGACACGTGGCCTTAGGCAAACGAGTCAGGGTTTCCTAAATTCCCCAAAAATAAAATATTTAGGTGGCGACTCTGTATCTAGCAAAGCAGTCCATGCTTGGCACTTCTTTACAAAAATCTGTTTTCCAAAACGATTTGCCGAATTTGGACTCTTTGGTTCAGATTAAGAACCGTGACAATTTGAATCCGAACTATAGTAAGCCCAAATGAACAAATCGGGATTTCCCTCCCGGGGTATTTGGGGGACGTCTACACCCTTACAAACATCTACATGAATTTCTGGAAATTTTCTCTACAGCGAGGATCCAGAATTTCACAAATTAGGCCATAATGTTGCTACTATTTTCATTTTCACTAAAGCACAAAGCCAAACATTGGTTGAACTCCTTACCTGTTGATTCTGTTACAACATGGGACCAATTACAGCAAAAGTTTTTGGAGAAGTACTTTCCATTGGTAAGACCAACCAACTTAAGCGAGCCATCGCCAGTTTTGCTTAAATTGATGGTGAGCAATTACATGAAACATGGGAAAGACTTCGTAACCTTCTTCAACAGTGTCCCCACCATCAAGTGCCTAATTGGCAACTTGTTCAAACCTTTTACTAGGCTTAATTGAGCCTCACCGCCAAATGGTGGATTCTTCTTATGGTGGAACATTCATGTCCAAAAATGACGCCGAGGCGTGGCAATTATTTGAGAACTTAAGTGATGATTCCCTTTACCATGCCTTTGCAGCCCGACAAGTCCGGCAATTGGTAGTTGGAGCCCCAAAAAGGTGAGACATTTATGAGGTAGAGCAAGACCTAGAGTTAGTCCAACAAGTAGAGGCATTGTTCTACAAAATGGACCAATTATTAGCTTCGGGACATGCCCCTACAAAGGAAGATTAGCCTCAATTTCACGATCCATGTACTATTTGTGCAAGCCCTACTTATGACTTGAGTGAGTGCCCTTCGGCATCACAATTTTCGGAATTAGTCCAAGAGCATGTGAATGTGGCTCAAGGATTCTCCAACCCGGGTAATGACCCATATTCCAACACATATAATCCGGGATGGAGAAATTACCCTAATTTTTCATGGAGATCTTTTTCACAAGGAACTTCTTACAATCCTCCACCACCAAGGCAGAATTTTAATAATTTTGCCAACCAATCTTCTTACCGACCACCACAACCTTACCGGTAACCACAACCCCCGCCTGTTCCTCAAGGCAACTCAGCCTTTGAGACTCAGGTATTGGAAGTTCTCTCAGAACTTAAGGGGTTAACACTAGTAATTCACTCCCATACTCACTTCATTGCTAAGCTAAAGGCCCAATTAGGTCAAATGGCCAACAACATGAATAAGAGAGAGGAGGGAAAATTATCGAGTCAGACTGTGGCCAACCCTAAAGGTCAATATGGGGCAGAGGGGTCGAGTGGGAATGGAAAGCATCATGAACAGGTGCAAACGATGATCACTTTGAGAAGTGGGAAGGAGTTAAAGCCACGACCAGTTGCGTCTGATGCAACTAGGGCTAAAAAGAGTGACAACAGTGGTAAACCCAATAAGAGCAAGGGTGTGGGAGAAACACCTAAAGGGGATGACTTAGTCCCTCGTACTTCACAAGAGTCTAAGGCACCATATGTGCCTAAGGCACCCTTTTCCCAATGCCTTGATACACCGTCCCCTTTTAATAAGAAGATAACATCCATGGAAGTAGTGATGGAGGTGTTTAAACAAGTTAAAATCAACCTCCCCCTGTTGGAGGCGATTAAGTAAGTACTCTCCTATGCTAAATTTTTGAAGGACCTTTGTACGCAAAAGCGTAAATCTAGGACACATGTGTCCCAAAAGGTCATACTCACGGAACAAGTAAGCTCCATCTTATTGAGTGACATACCCCATAAGCTTAAAGACCTAGGTGCCCCAACCATTGCATGCATTATAGGGGACCATTTTATTGATAGGACCTTGCTAGATTTAGAGACTAGTGTCAATTTGTTGTCGTACTATGTGTGCAAGGAATTCGGGCTTGGCGAGTTGAAGCTCACTACTGTCACACTTCAATTTGCTGACCCGTCCCTCAAAGTGCCACGTGGCATGATTGAGGATGTGCTAGTAAAGGTCGATAGTTTTTATTTTCCTATTGAATTTTTGGTTTTAGATATGGAATAGGTGGCCAACTCTAGGAACCAAATCCCGGTGATCTTAGGATGACCTTTCTTGGCTACAGCTAATGCATGTATTAATTGTCGTATCGAGGTTATGAATGTTTCATTTGGGAATATGCAAGTGAAACTCAATGTTAACAACCCCATGAGAGAGAGAAGTGCTTATTTGTGGATGTTGCGGAGGAGATAGTAGAGGAGGCTTTACCCTTCATTCTTGTAGAGGACCCTTTAGAGGCTTGTTTAGCTCATTTTGGGTTTGAGGATTTTAATATTGACAGGTCAGTTCAGGAAATGAATGCTTTACTTGATTCTTCTCCTACACCAAATTTTCCTTTGTGGAAAGCCCGGTTTGAGCCTTTTCCTCCTCTATTTAGGGAGCCTGCCATACCATCTCTAGTCACACCACCTATGCTTAAGTTGAAGCCACTCCCGGCCACACTCAAGATTGCATTTTTAGGGCCTCAAGATACTTTACCGGTCATAATTGCATCTGACTTAACTGCAGAGCAGGAAAGTCAATTAATGAGTGTTCTTGTGGCATATCGGAGTGCTATAGGGTGGTCGGTGGCTGATTTGAGAGGGATAGATCCCTCCGTGTGCATGCATTCTATACATCTAGAGGAAGACACCAAACCTTCTCGTGAAATACAATGGAGGCTTAATCCCAATATGAAAGAGGTGGTGAAAAATGAGGTGTTGAAATTGTTAGATATGGGTATTATATACCCCATCTCGGATAGCAAGTGGGTGAGTCCCACACAAGTGGTGCCCAAGAAATCGGGCATCACTGTTGTTGAGAGTGAGCAAGGAGAGTTAGTCCCTACATGAACCATTACTGGGTGGCGAGTGTGCATTGATTATAGGAGACTAAATTTCATGACTAGAAAGGACCATTTTCCATTGCCATTTGTTGATCAAATTCTTGAAAGGTTAGCGGGGCAGGGTTTTTATTGTTTTCTTGATGGTTACTCGGGGTATAATCAAGTTTTGGTGTACTTTGTTGACTAAGAAAAGACCACATTCACTTTTCTTTTGGCACTTTTGCTTATAGGCGCATGTCATTTGGGCTATGCAATGCACCGGCGACTTTTCAACGATGTATGATGGTCATTTTCTCCGATATGGTGGTGAAATTTTTAGAGGTTTTCACAAATGATTTTTCGGTGTTTGGACCATCTTTTGAGGAATGCCTTAGAAATTTGACTAGAGTGTTGGAACGATGTACTGAGGTGAACCTAATTTTCATGGATCATTTTATGGTTCGCGAGGGTATAGTGTTGGGACACATTGTGTCCCCTCGAGGTATAGAGGTAGATAAAGCTAAGGTTGACCTCATTGCAGGCCTTCCTTCACCCACTTCGGTGCGCCAAGTTAGGTCTTTCCTAGGGCATGCAGGTTTTTACCGTTGATTCATCAAAGATTTTAGCAAAATATCTTGTTTTTTGTGTAGTTTACTTGCTAAAGACGCACCTTAAAGCTTTTGAAACACTTCGAGCGGCCCTTTCTACTGCCCTTATCATGCAATCTCCTGAGTGGTCCCTTCCTTTCAAAATCATGTGTGATGCATTTGATTATGCCCTCGGCGCCGTCTTGGGCCAAAAGGTGAATAAAGTGCCCCATGTTATATCCTATGCTAGTCGTACTCTTTCTAATGCTCAATTAAACAACATTGCCACTGAGAAAGAGTTACTAGCTGTGGTCTTTGCACTTGATAAGTTTCGGTCCTACCTCTTAGGGTCTAAAGTCATTATGTTCACTAACCACGTCGCTTTGCGGTACTTATTGTCCAAAATAGAGACCAAACCTAGGTTGATTAGGTGGATTCTACTCCTTCAGGAGTTTTACCTAGAAATCCGGGACAAGAAGGGATCTGAGAATGTCGTTGCAGATCATCTATCCCGAATCCTTATTGAGCACATGAGTGATCCCCTAGCCTTACACGGCTTGTTTCCGGTTGAGCAACTTTTTGCGATATCACAAGTGACCCTCCCGTGGTTTGCTTACATAGTAAATTACTTGGCGGTTGGTCAAATTTCTAAAACTTGGTCTAAGCAAGACAAAGACCAATTTTTCTCACAATTCAAGCACTATTTCTGGAAAGACCTAGAATTGTTCAAATATTGTCCGGATCAAGTGATTCGGCATTGTGTGTTTGGGAGTGAAACCCATAGCATTCTCACTTTTTGTCACTCTCATACATGTGACGGCCATTTCAATGGGCAAAAAACGGCCGCGAAGGTTTTACAATATGGGTTCTACTTGCCCTCTATCTTCAAAGATGCCCATAACTTCTGTAGAGCTTGTGTGCGTTGTCAACGCATGGGCTCTATGTCATGATGAGATACGATGCCGATGACCCCTATTTTGATTGTTGAGATTTTTGATGTTTGGGGCATCGACTTCATGGGTCCTTTTCCATAATATTTTGGATTTGAATACATTTTGGTGGCTGTGGATTATGTATCCAAGTGGGTTGAGGCAGTGGTTACCAAAACGAATGACCACAAAGTTGTGGTTAAATTCCTCCATGAAACCATTTTTTGTCATTTTGGGTTCCCACATGGCATAAGTATTGATGGTGACAAACATTTTTGCAACTAATTCTTCGAAGCATTGGTGTGCAAATACATGATCACTCACAAAGTTGGCACTCCTTATCATCCCCAGACTAGTGGTCAAGTAAAGGTTTCTAATAGGGAGGTTAAACACATCCTCGAGAAAACTGTGAGGCCCGATAGGAAAGATTGGTCCACTAGGTTGGTTGATGCACTTTGAGCCTATCGCACTACATATAAGACACCCATCGGGATGTCTCCATATAGGATTGCATTTGAAAAAGCGTGCCATCTCCCTGTTTAGTTAGAACACCGGGCTTTGTGGGCCATTAAGAGTTCAATTTTGATATGGCCAAAGCTGGTGACCATAGGAAACTCCAACTTAATGAGTTAGAGGAGCTCCTCAATGATGCATATGAGAGCTCCAAAATTTATAAGGCTAGAACTAAGGCATTTCACGATAAACACATTTCTCGTAAGTCCTTCAACCCTCACCAAAAAGTGTGGTTGTTCAATGCTAAATTGCGGTTGTTCCCGAGTAAACTCTGGTCTCAGTGGGATGGCCTATATGAGGTTATTGAAGTCTTTCCACATGGGGCGGTTGAGATTAAAAATCCACAAGATGGTACGACCTTCAAGGTCAATGGCCAACGATTGAAACATTATGTGGATGATATTGAGAAAGGGGAGATAATTGAGGTTGTCCACTTGACGGACCCACTATATCTTCCATAGTAATTGTTTTGAGTCTAGGAGTCTTTAAATCCTCTAAAAGTGTAATTTCTTTGGTGTTAGCTGTACCCGAACGGCATCTGACGGTCTGGTATAGCCACCTAACTGTGTTTGTAGTGATTTCCTAGGAGACCAACTTAGACGGTGGAAACTAGAATTCAAATGGCAAAGCCTAGAACGCAAAGGTTTGGAATTTCCGAGACTAAAGTCTGGTTTAAATACCAGGGGTGTGGAGATTGCTTCAAAACCACCCCGGCTTGAACTCTGTATGGTAGCTTCATGGGTCGAGTTAGCTTTATATGCCTCGATTTTGCATACCGAATCAACCTAGTCTGTCACCCTGTTGGAGAATAGGAAAAATTACAAATATTGTTAGGGAGAAAAGTAGTATCCGTTGTTTTCGTGTGAAGATTATACCTTCGTTAAGCATTTAGATGTTTTCGAAGTGCTATTTTTATTTCAGATGTGGAATGAAGCTAGAAATGGTTTGAATTCTTTTTTTCGGTTGTATTTGGGTAAAAAAAAAAAAAAAAAAAAAAAAAAAAAAAACAGACCGCACGTGCGGCCCAAATGGGCGCACTAGCGAAAAGTCCATGCATCAGCGCTTGAGCGAAAGGCCAGGGCGCATGAGCGGCCCAAGCCCAAGAGCACACTGCGCAAGCGCCGCTGGAGTGCCCAATATTCACCGCACATGCGACCCACATGGACGCACGAACAGCCCATCCAAAAAACCAGACCGCACATGCGGTCTGTTTGTGCAATTTTTATTTGTTTATTTATTTATTTATATTTACTTATTGTATTGTATTTTATTTTATTTTTTATTTATAAAAAAATAAAAATAAAAAAGAAGAAGAAGAGAAGTCCTTTTCTTGAAGACAAACCCTAGACCCACTCTTATCTCTCCCCAACACATTCTTTCTCTACCTCTCTTATTTCTTATCTTCTTTGCTCTCTATCTCTAACTCACCAACTCACAAATCCATCAAACCCCACCATCATCAACCCTTCTTCCTTCAACCTTCACCCCACCTTTTCTTACCACCACCTTCCACCACCGGAGCATCATCATCTCCTCCGATCGGCGACCTTTCGGCAGCCATTTTTTCAGGCGAATCTACATCTTCTCTTCTTCCTTTCTTTTCTTCCTACTTTTTCAAGGTAATGACCCTCTTTTTTATTAGATTTCTAAGTTTTCACTTGTAATATTAGTACATTGGTAGTTTAATGGTGATTTTTTATCCTTGTTCATCATCATTGTTCATGATCTTCATCCTCACATAAAAAAAATGAAAAATAAAAAAATGTTGTTGGAACCAGAAACCGACCACTGCATGTGCGGCCATCTCCGGCGCACGTGCGGCCCAAAAAAAAAAAATATAAATATAATAATTTAAAAAAAAAACACACAATAGGAACAACAACAACAACAACAACAACAACAACAACAACAACAACAACAACAATAATAATAGTAATATAGCTTGTTACTAATAGTAATATAGTTTGTGGTTGCCTAATTTTGTATGTTGTAGTTGTTTAGTTTAATTGTTTAGTTAGTGGTTCTTATTTCTTTAACTTCAATTTAATTGTTAGTTTACTTGGTTAGTGGATTGTTTTTATTTATTTTTTAATTGTTTAGTTAGTGATTTAGTTTTATTTTTATTTAGTGGTTTAATTGTTAGTTTAATTGGTTAGTGGTTTAGTTTTTATTTTTATTTTCTGTATTTTTTTAATTTTATTTTTTTTCTTTCTTTTTTCCTCTGCTAACTTATTTATTTATTTCTTGTATTTCATATTTGCGTTTGTCAATTTTCTTCATGCTAACTTAGTGTAATTTAATTTAGGGGAGTATTCAATATATATACATATATATATATATATATATATGTATATTCTGGTAGTGTGATGACAATGAGGTTTTAAGTGATTCGTGCATGTATGCGCCATTTGATAAGTTCTGATATAATAGTTCCACTTTGGTTGTGTTGGTTTGTAGACATCCCATTTTTGACCGCCCTTATGACTTGGGTGCCTCAAGTTGATCACTCGATGATGAAAGTTACGATGTATAAATTTTCGATTTCTTCAGCAAGAAGAGCTTCTAAATCCCAACCTTACACCCCATTTTTACTAGAACTATTTTAGACCTTAAAACCCTCTCTTTCAAAATATTTTTTCAAAAGTTTCTACAATGTTCCGAGACTCGCATTTCATTTAAAAGTTGCACTTTTCGGCAAACCGAGCAAGGACAAAGTGGAAATAAATGGAAGAGAGGTGAACTCTTTGAAAAATCTTTAAAACCTCTTATTTATAGGTTTGGAGTTGAAGAAAATTGGAGGAGAGAGAAGAAAACTAGATGGGGAAGAAGTTGGGCAGCCTTCACTAAATCAAGCCTATCTTTTTGTATACTTAGACTTCAGTTGTGAGGCCACTTCCGTTGGAAAGTAGACTTTTGGGACTTCAATTTATACTTAAGAATCTCCTAAAGCCAAGTCCGGATGAGGGAGATATGGCCATTTGAAGTTAGGCATCAATCCGGTTAAGATAGAAATGAGCAACCTTCACTAAAATAGACATATCTCTTTTCACATTTAGAATTTAGATGTGAGGCTGCACCATTGGAAAGTAGAATTCTGAGGCTTCAATTTAGACTTAAGAATGACATGAAACCGAGTCCGGATGAAAGAGATATGCTCGTTTGAAGCCAAGCCTGGAAACAGATTTTGTGGCCGACAATTTACACTTCTGGCCTGCTGCCCACTGGTGAAAAACAAAGATATTTTTGGCCAATTGTCCTTCAAAAGCTTCAGCTGTTCCAGGCATGATATTTTCGACCTGAGGGCTATTTTTCTATATATACCAGGCCTTCCTTCTTTATTTAAGGTCACAAAAATTTCCAAAAGGTCCAAAACTTGCAATTCTCTCTCTATCTCTATCTTGCAACCTATACACCCTCTATCTACAATTCCTAAACCAATATTGGAGCTCTCCTTGTTGAGATCATTGAGTCCAAATTTCAGCCATTGAGAGTGAGAACTTGTTGGTTTGTAAACGAAAGTGTTATTTCTCTTCAAGAGGTATAATTTTGAGTACCTTTGCACTACTTCTTTTCTATCTTTTCTTTCTATTTTTCAACTATTTTTATGGGCTGAAACTTGTGGTTTAAAGCTACCAAAGGTGGAGGGGTTAACCACATTTTTTGAACCTTGTTCTTTGGCCCTTGTGTTTCCCATTCTTTTATCAACTTTTTTTGAGCTTTTAAACACTGAATTTCAGAACTTTTTCAATGGCTAAAATGTTGTTTTAAAGTTCAAAAATGAAAGGGGTAGCCTCCCCTTCCTTATGCTTTGTTTACTAGCTTACATAGCTCAATATTTTAGCTTATTGTTTTAGCTTATTGTTCTAGCTATTTTTGTCTTAATTCCAGTATGTTTTAGGACTACTTTAGCACTGCTTTAGGACTATTTGTAAGTGTTCATTACATTTGAGCTTTGTATTGCATGCTTATGGTGCAATAATCCTCATAGGTTTGGTGGTTTAGGCCTTAGCCACCATCCTATTTGAGTTGATAGTGTTTATTTATGGCTTTCCATACTTGTGATCACTCTTAATCACCTCTACAACCTCTCTCCTTTCTTGGCTTTTTATTTGCTTTGAAAGTTGGTTCAAACTAGTTGCTTGTTTAAAGCATGAGATTGAGGTCTAGTGCTTAATGGTTTAATCCCTTTTGGGGGTTCATTACCAATGACATGACACTTCTCTCATGTCTAAAAAAACTCTTAGTTTGATGCTTCTTTCCATTAGAGGACATAAAGCTCACCTTTGGACTTAATGAATTAAAGAATGGAAAGGTAACTAAAATGAAGTAATAAAATTGAGGAATAAAAGTGATGCAAGATAATAACTTGTTTGGGTTCAATAGGACACTAATTGAACCCTTGAGGCTTGAGTCATTTCATACTCATTAGTGATGAAAACGGTTCAAGATTCATTGTCAACTACTTCCATTGACCATTCATGATAGGGAGGTGGTTTTGAGAGTGTTGTTTTGTTGCATTCATTGAACTTGCACACTCTTGGTTCATAGGCCATCATGCAATGAAATTGCATCCATTGATGGTTTGTGAACCAAGTTCACTACTCCTTTGATCTGTTTGATGATAAAGAGGGGTAAATTGTGCAAACAACCCTTAAGAATACCCTGTACTTGCTCTGTTTGCTCTCTATTGCAGCAGGAAAATCTAGTCACCAGTGGCCGGCAAACCACCTTTTGTGGCCGGTAGACACCTATCAGTGGACGGCAGGCCATCTACCGGCCACCAGTGCAAAATCCAGCAGTGTACTTTTGAAGTAGAACATAATTGGTCTTGAGGTGGAAATCAGTGCAAGTGTTCAACTGTGCAACAGAGGCATTTGTCAGCAGAAACAGTGTCTTTTTCGGGTGAAAAGGCTGTGCATGCGTAAGCATTCCCCGTTTCCTGAGGAGGAGTAATTAGAAGTAGTTAATTTAGTTACTTCATGTTGTAGTTAATTAGTTAGCTAATTAGAATTTTGTAATTAATTAATTAGTGTAACAAATTAGTTAGATTGTGATGTTGTAATAACTAGCTAAAATAGTTAGCTTCATTTGGGTTTGTAATAGTTAATTAATTAGCTTAGCTTTAATTAGTTAGCTAGTTTATTCATTCGAACTCTCCTTCATGAGAGCACAATTGTAGTAACGTGTATGTCTTCCAACCCCACGTCTTTCTCTCTTTTATTTACTAGCTTATGATGGTTAGTTTAGGGCATCATGTTTTGTTTAGCATATCTCATCTTTGCATCCACTTGTATTACATGCATTGAGGCTTGGCGCATCATTCTAACTTGCATTGTTAGTTTAAATACTTCTTTGAATATGTGCTTAGACTGCATGTTATCAAATTGCTTCATATGCCGTATTAGTAGCCAAGCTTAGTAATTGCATATTTCATGTACTGCATTAGTCATGTTGCATAGTTAGGATCATACATTATTCTAACTTTGTCATGTTTTTTGGCTTGGAGTACTAAGTGAGCCTTTATTTGTTTTAGCATATTGCATTTGTATGTTAGTGTTGCCATATCAATGCATGTTCACCATGAGGCTAAGTGCTTATCTGATATACTGTTTGAATGCCTGTGAATGAAGGCTAATTGCTTGAATTGGAATAATTTGAGTAATGTTTATGTGCAATCACTTTTTCAAGCGGTACATATTTGAAACAATTTTGCAAACAAACATGAATCAAGTGTTCCAATTCTTGCAAATTAGTCTATACCTTATGTGCGCATCACTGCGCATCACATAGTAATGCTAGCCTAATAAATCGGAACAAGAGCATATAATGTAGATAAGATTCATATCATGATTAGTAGAGGTCGGTCTTTGATCGGGCGAACGACGGTGCTCAATTCATGACCTTTTCCTCTCGTACCTAAGTTCCCGAGCCGAGACAATCTTGGTGATGACGGACACGTAGCCTTTGGCACGAGTCATGGGTTTCGTAAAGTTTCCAAAAATATTTAGGTGGCGACTCTGTATTTGGAAAAGAGTCCATTTTTGGTAATTTGATTTAAAATCAATTTTCCAAAAGATTTTCCAGATCTTTGGTGTTTATCTATTTTACATTGCACTTATGGAATTAGATTCAGAATCGCGGGAGTCCGATACTATAGGGCTTCTTCGTCTTCCGAAAGGGGGCACGAAAAGTCGAGCTACAGTTTCTGGCGACTCTGCTAGGAAAATTAGAGAACTTGACTTGAAATTCACGATGTGAAATTTTATCTACACTTATATGTTTCTTTGTATTGCATTTGCATTGGTGTGCTTAAGTCACTATGTTTGCTATCTGTTATTCCTGGACGGTTTGTCAGAAACTTGCCTTAAAGCTTGCCAAAAGGCTGACCGGTCGTGGGCTCTGCCATGTTGGGAACACAACCCTTGGATCTGGACTACCGTTGTACTGCTTGATCCTTCTTTCACTTCTCGGTGTTAGGTGTGAGAGGTATATTAAGTAGTCTTGCTGAGGTATCCTTTTTGACCATTCGGCCCAGTTGCATATCAAAAAGCCATAGAGACTGTTCCAAACTAGGACAGGATGCTCACCCGAAATGGAGGATTGTGTGAAAACCGCTTTGTTTGAATAGTGAACCCTAGCTCCTGAAGAAATTAGGACAGGGTAACCTTACCCCCCATATGGGTGTTTTGGCTCTCTTTACCTTGTATGTGCTTTGCAGTGAAACTGTACAGGAATGTGCATATCAGTTGCAAAGTTGGTATCTATTTTGGGGCAGCATTCAGTGTGGATTACTGTCACTCAGCTGTGATCATATCTATTCTAGTGAAATTGGGCTGAGATGTTGTCTGTTTTCTTTTTTGCAAGGTAGGCCTGGAACCATAGCCTTAGAAGGCTTTGATATCCCCCAGGTACTTTGGACTCGTGTCGATAGACTTTGTCAGGTCAGAAATTTAGTTCAGAGGTAGCTAGTGTTTGTTTCACTTTCGCCGGTGGCGAGACAAAGAAGAGCCATACAGGCTTCACTAGTTCCACTGTTCCGATATTCACCAGTTACATTACCTTCGTTTAGCTCATCCTGGGTATCTACCCCTATCATGGCTCAACCTTCGACAAATTTGGAGGAATTATTACTCCATCTGCAGCAAATAGTTGACTCTAGCATGACGCAGCCCGTCGGGCCGAGGTTATAACCAGGCTACAACAATAGCAACTACAGCCAGCAGCAGCCTCTGCATCACATATACCTATCGCAGCTATCCCTGTGTCCGGTGCCACTGCTAATCTTGCCAATGTCCAAGAAAACCAAGGCAATCCAATAGAGCCAATCCCAGCGCAAACCTCCAAATGACCGATTTATCAGACCGAGGCACCGTTCGAATTCAAAGTTGATCCAACTGCGCTCGAAGTCAACAAGCGGGAAAAGTTGTTCAAAAAGGCATAGGGGGTCAACTCTATTCCAGACATAGAAGATGGATACACTGAATCGGCAGTTGCCTTACTTGCCAAGATGCCGCATATTAGTTGCTTCAATGGCTTTGGAGATCCAATGGTGCATTTGCATATGTTTTCTGATATCCTATGACCAATGGGTTTGACCTGAGTACAGAAGCTGTCATTATTCAGCCGAACCATGTCTGGAATAGCTTCCATCTGGTATGCTAAATTAGAGGACTCTGTGAAACAGAGCTAGCAGGAGTTGGCCGAATCCTTCGTTGCCTAATATTCCTACAACACGTAAATCGAGGTCACAACTCATGATCTTGAGGCAACGTGTCAGGAACTGAAGGAGGGCTTTTCAGAGTTTGTTATTTGATGGAGGGCAAAGGCGGCTATGATGGCAAGCAGGCCTCCAGAGAAAGAGAAAGTTCATATAATTGTTAGAAATCTGCACGAAAGGCTATTGCAGCCCATTATTAAACTTTAAGGAGTTTCATGAAATGGGGGTTCAAATTGAGGATGCCATCAGACAATGGATCATTGTGGAAGATAATGAGCCTTTGAAGAAGAATGTTGTTTGCAGTTCCAATGCAATGCTACTATCAGTGGTAGCACAACTGTGAAATGCTCAGAAGCAAACACTGTCACCACTCCCATCAATAGCCAAAAACCAACCACTTCAACTCAGTCCTAGGCTCGAAATTTCTATCCTCTTTATATGAGTCTCTCTCAATCCTTGAAAATGTTGCTAGAAAAAGGGTACCTAGAGCTCCTAGAACCCCGACCCCTCCAAAATCCTCTTCCACCAAGATATGACCCCGCTACATACTGTGTCTATCATCAGCAGCATGGTCATGATACAAACCGTTTCATCTGCCTTTATCATAAGATTCGGGATCTTATTGACGAAGAGGTTATAGCTTCACCAAAAGGACCTCAGGCCACCCGTAACCCATTACCTCCACATCTTAACCTAATCCATACACTATCGTCCACCTACAACCCCAGCATATGCATCACCTCAGCCCATTTACCCAAGCCTGAGGTATTCATTCCAGAAAGCGCGGACATGTGTATGATGGATGCACTTGAACCCCAATCATCTCAAACCCATGAACCCACTACTTCTGGGCTAATGAGCATGATTGAAGATTTGTAGAGAACTGTGGCAGATTTAGCCTTTGGGATCTTGGCTCCCTCATCGACCACATCACATGCCAGAAATTTCACGCCAAAAGGCTCTCCAATCTTGGGGCGAGCTGCAATTGAAAATGGCCAACCAGAAGCTATCTCAAGTCTGGGTGATGACATGTCGACAACAACTGGGCTCTGCTCCGATATAGCAACCCAATCCCTTGGCAGAGCTGAAGCAAGTCGCATGTACAAGGCCGGAGCAAGTATTGATCCTTATGAACAACTTCAGTGGGCTATTAAGGCATTGAAGGTCAAAGGGATAAACAAACAGCAAGTGCTTGCAGTTGTTCCAAGGACTGTAGATGACACTTTTGTCGCTCATGTTGAGAGCATTTTGAATCTAGGGATAAACCATGAAAGGGTTGATGTACCAGAAACCCCTTTTAGCTCCAATCCTACACCCATAAGAGGTCATCAAACCCAGTTAACACCTGCCAACCCCTCTGTCAACCCTAGCAGGACTAGAAACCACACCTTCAATCCCCTTTACATGACCTTGTCCAAAGCTCCCCAAATCCTCATAGGATAAGGCCATCTCAAACTCCTTGACTCTCGGCCTCTCCCTAATCCCCTTCTAGTCAGGCATAATGCTGCCAAGTACTATGCCTTCCATCAACAAATTGGCCATGACACTGACAATTATTTTTATCTTCGCCATGAAGTTCAAGATCTGATTGACAATAAGGTCATCACTCTGCCAGGTCCTACAAAGTCTATCAGCACTAGATCGATGAACTTGGGGGATAATGTGACTATATGTTCAGGGATGAACCACCTGCTGATGGCGCTCATTTTACTCCAGATGTGGTGGATGTCACGTACTTTTTAGCATTTTGAAAATGCTATTTATTTTACTTTCAGACTTGGGTATTAAGTCAGTCTTGTTGTTTTGAGTCAGTCTTATTATGTTAGAGTCAGGTGATTACGGGCATGTTAACTCGGACATCACTTCCCTGTTTGTTTTTGTTTGTCTTTTCACTCTTTCTTTTGCGTCTGTTTCTACCATTGAGCCAGTTGAGTCAGAAGGTCTTGATGAAACGGCAGTAATTTCCACTTACTTTTTTTGTGCCTTTAAGTCATTGCAATGACCAAAGTTTTTCAAAACTTTTCTTACACTGTGATGAAAACAAAGAGGGAGGAATTCTTCGGAATTTGAAAAATTTGTTCGATTGAGAGGAAGAGAGGCATGTTAAGCCCTTAATGAATGAGATCATGTTTGTTAACATGAGTACTAAGAAGGATCCTGGCTTGATCTAGATTGGTTCTACATTGTCTTCAGAAGAGCACGAGCGACTAGTCGCTTTATTAAAAGATTTCAAAAAATGTTTTGCGTGGTCCTACGAAGACATGCTTGGAATTGATCTTGAGGTTGTACAACATAGGATCATTCTCGGCCTTGAGACTCGACCCTTGATACAGAATGCTCGAACAATCAACCACAATGTGAGGCTTGCATGGCCGGATTTGAAGCAGCCCTTGAACTAGGGGCAAAAAGGTCAGAGGTGCTAGAAGATTCAAAACTGGGTCATTTCTCAAACCAGTGAAGACTGGCAAGAAAGCCAAATCCCATAATCTGAGAGAAGAAAATTTATTGCTGAAGGACAATTAAGTTCCTATCCACAATACTAGGGGAAAATTCAGACCCAATTGGATGGGCTCTTACATCATCAAGACTATTTAGTCAGAAACAACATCCATTCTCCTAGATTCAAATGGCTTAGAGATCTTAAAACCGATCAACATGGACAAGTTAAACTTCTATCCTTGAGAGGCTCGCTGGGTCGAAAACCCGGAAGGGCAACCCAGGCAAAAGTTGGAGCAAGGAAAAAAAAAAAAAAGAACAAAAATGGAAAATATGGAAACAAAGAAAAAAGAAAAGAAAAAGAAAGAAAAATGAAAAGAAAAAATAGAGCTCGCAAGGTTGAAAACCCGAAAGGCCGGCCTTGGCAAAAGTTAGAGCACAAAAGGAGAGTGTTAATACCCGAGTGCACCTTAACCCCGGAACTACGTAAGGCCTTATTCCCATCTTTGGGGATACGTAGGCAAGTTCGACCCCAACCATTTTCAGTCTGCTTGTCTTATCCATGTTGATTGGTTTATCCTTATTCAAACTCGGCTATCCTATCCATGTGCAAATTGGCTCAGCTTCGTTCAAAATCGGTTATCCTATTTCGTTAGAAGGATTCAGCTGCAAGACCATTCAAGTTCAGATCTGAGGGTGCGCATCTCAAGAGTTAATTCCTCGTTGGTCGGGTAGTGGCCAACTGCAAACAATTTTGAGGATTTTTAGTGAAGTTGACTAATTCTCTTGAAAATTATTCCATTTTTTCAAAACTGGACCATTTCTTGGACCCAAAAAAGGAAAATTTTCAGTGCTCAAAGCCTGACTTACATGATTTCAAGGTAGAAAGTCGAATAAGCATGTTAATCTAACTCTCATGTTGGTCAAAATTGTTTTAGCAAAAGCCAAAAACACAAAAAAAAAAAAAAATGGTCAAAATGATGAACTAGGGGCACAGTTGAGTCAGGTTTTTTATCTTTTCTCCTTTATCAACATACTCGCCAGAAAGGGCATAGCTGAGGCTAGTAGCAGAGGCCAAAAGCTCTCTCAAAGCAGTGATGTATCAAACCAAGTACGAAGCACGAATTGGAAATAGAGCAGGATATCTGACCCCCCTCATAGGGTCCACAACTTTCAGCTTATCCATCAACCACACCTGTGAAGGGATAAAAAATCAGAGAGATTAAAGAATAGAGAGATGTGTGATGAGAGAAAAAGTGTGGAAATGGCTTTTTAGAGGAAAAGAGATTGAGTGTTAAAATGATGTAAGAATCACAAATAAGAAAGGGTGGGAAACAATACCTGGAGAAGCAGTGGGCTCCCCGTAAACTAAAAGGTCTCCCACCGGTGGTAAACATCCGAGTGTTGTGTTCGTTGTTTTTGTTTGTCTCGATTCTTGTTTTGAGTCGTTGTGAGTGTAAATATTTGTGTTTAGGTTGTTTTACTTTGTTTTCCTTTGTTGAGTCGTTTTCACTGTGGTCAGTCATAGGCGCAATACTCTATTAAGAACTCATTTTCGGTTTACAAAAATAAATCGTTTTGTGCTCAAAGTGTCATGCCATTCCCAACAGGATGTACAAAATAGAATTCTTTCTTTCATAAACTGCACGGTCCAACCTCGATCAACAGACGAGTACAATAAAATAAGGATCTATTTGAAGCTACATAGGTTCCAGACTGCAAAGCAAAAGAAAAAGACGGAAAATCGAAGCATCTGAGTTTGTTTCAACTTCATCATTTCCGAAATTGCATCTCGGATGCACCTTTTCAGGCCTTGTCATTTCTTCGGAGTATGAGTATACCTTGACCTCAAGCTCAAGCCTCAAGTTCAAGCTCAAGCTCAAGCCTGTTTCAAGTTAGAATGGCGATCAAGCCTGCTTCAACCCAAAATGGCGATCATAAGTGCTCTCTCTGCGTACCATTCCCTGCCAGAGGCGTCTTGGCTGTGTTTCCAATGAGTTCCTAGGAGATCAACTGCGACAGTGGAAGCTAGAGTTCGAATGGTGATGCCTAGAACACAAAGGTTTGGAATTTCCGAGACTAAAGTCTTGTTTGAATACCCAGGGGTGTATTCGCGACTTGAAATCTATATCGCAGCCCCATAGATTGGGATGGCATGTGTGTGCCTCAATTCTGAATACTGAACCAACCTAGTCTGTCACCCCGTTAGAGAATAGGGAAAGTTGTGAATATGATCAGGAAGGAGCGGCAATGGTGGCTTCTACATGCAAAGGTTACCCATTTTCAGCATTTGAGGGCCTTTGAACTGTGAGTTGAAGGTAAGAGTTCGAAGAACACAAGAGGGAGATCCTTGTCAGAGTAAAACGGTTCATCGCCACTCGCCCCATGAGGTGCTTTCTAAAGCGCCGCTTTGCTTGTTTATTACATTCCCTAAACATCATGCACTACATTGCTTGTAACATGTATCATATCATCGCACTTATTGCATTTATTTGCATCTTGTGTTATCTTGTATCATTTATCCTTTTATGCTGAGCAGTGTTTAGGATCATTGTCCCCCAGGGCTTTTCTTAGGACCTCTTCTCATGATTTTAGCGTCGTTTGAGTGTTCTTTTCCTCACACGATTTCAACGTGTTTGGAATTTATCTCAGAACGCGTGAAACACGTCCCTGAGTGGTTTTCTTAGGACTTCTTCTCACAATTTCAACGTGGTTTGAGTGTTCTTTTCCTCACACGATTTCGGCGTGTTTGGAATTTATCTCAGGGCACGTGGAATGTGTCCCTAAGTGGTTTTCTTAGGACCTCTTCTCACGATTTCAGCGTGGTTTAAGTGTTCTTTTCCTCACATGATTTCAGCGTGTTTGGAATTTATCTCAGGACGCGTGGAACGCGACCCTGAGCGATTTTCTTAGGACCTCTTCTTATGATTTCAGCGTGGTTGGAGTGTTCTTTTTCTCACATGATTTCAACGTGTTTGGAATTTATCTCAGGAAGCATGGAATGCATCCCTGCGTGATTTTCTTAGGACCTCTTTTCACAATTTTAGCGTGGTTTGAGTGTTCCTTTCCTCACACGATTTCAGCGTGTTTGGACTTTATCTCAGGACACATGGAACGCGACCCTGGGCGGTTTTCTTAGGACCTCTTCTTACGATTTCAGCATGGTTTGAGTGTTTCCTTCCTCTCATGATTCCAGCGTGGTTTGAGTATGTCACCCTATCCATTACATTCATTACATCATATCGTTTTATCATGCACCCTTTCCATGTTAAGCTTAGTTTGGCATGTGCTCATACATTTCCTTTGTTGAAACATGGTTCTATCTTGTGTAAGTACCCATGCTGCACTGAGGCTAGTATTGATAGTGTCAACACCTTTTCTGTGTTAGACGTGGTCTGTTTTGTGTCCATACCTTTTCTAAGTAAAATGTGGTTTGGCCTACGCCTTATTCTCTGCATCCATTGCATTGCATTTTGTTTTGTTGTATTCAGCATTTAGGATCATGGATCATTATCTTTCCCCTGCAGATCATTCCTCACTTATATCATACCACCCAATTACTTGTACTATTTCTCTTTCTGCGAAAAACATATTTTTGCATGTGCTCACACCCCTTTCACGTTGAAACATGGTTCTATTATGTGTAAGCATCCATGTTGCGCTGAGGCCAGTATTGAGGATGTAGGCACTTAGCCTGTGTTAGGCGTCATTTGGCTGTGCCCACTTCTTTTCTATATAAAACGTAGTTTGATTTGCATCTCCATCCCTTTATGGTATTTGTGTGGTTTTGCACTGCTTGTCGTTTGATTATTTCGTTACATTTTATATCATTACATTATTTTGTTACATTGCATATCATTTGCATCTTGCCCTTGAACTACGCTGATTTGATTCCTTGCAATGAGATACGTAGGTAACCCTTAGGTTCAACCAACTGCATCTACATTTTGTTTGTTTGCCCAAGTCTTACGGCCTTGTCAAAATGGGTCGTCTTTGGGCTTTGACATTCACTCACATCATGTCATGACTTCGAGCTTTGTCAAAGAGGGGCAACTGTAGACATCCCATTTTTGACCTCCCTTAACACTTGGGTGCCTCAAGTTGATCACTCGATGATGAAAGTTACGATGTATAAATATTCGATTTCTTCAGCAAAAAAAGCTTCTAAATCCCAACCTTACACCCCATTTTGACCAAAACTATTTTAGACCTTAAAACCCTCTCTTTCAAAATATTTTTTCAAAAGTTTCTACGATGTAAGGCATGTTCTATGCAAAGTATTGAATGTATGTTCTATGCTAAGTACAAAATGCAAGCTCCATGAGCGATTAACAGCATGTTCCATGCTAAATAACAAAATGCATGTTCTATGAAAAATTGAAAGCATCTTCTATGCAAAGTACAAAATGCATGCTCCATGCGTGATTAACAGCATGTTTCATGCTAAATAGCAAAATGCATGTTCTATGCGCGATTGAAAAATGTATTCTGTGCAACAGCATATGTAAAATGCACATTCTACATACGTAATGAGGGAATGCGTAGTCTACGTAAGAATGAAGTGTATTCTAACGAAACAAGTTCAACAGCAACTTTCCGATTCACCTCTCAGAAGAGTTGTGACATGCAAAAAAGATACACCTTGTTCAACAAGTAACGAGCAACGATCACCGAAAACACAAATTCGAGCTTCCACAGAGAGAATTTGAACTCAACAGTGACCTTCCCTTGCACCTCTCGGGAAACAGGGATAACTACAGCATCGGGACACAAAATAGGAGCACCGGGCACTGGACGGCCACCAGATGAGGGTGACGGCCACCTGTTGGCCACACTTTAAGATTGTCGGCCACCAATGGGGCTTGTCGGCCAATGGCAGATTGGGGCCAAGATGGTCTTTTCACCTCGAGTCTTTAAATATACTCACCCATACTTCATTTCTTCACTCCTCCAAAGCCGAAAATCCTCACTCACTCTCTCTAGACCTTCCTTCTCTCTGGATCCGAGTTTTATATGCGTTTTCCAACGCCTCACGCACATTTTCTTTGCTAAACCCTCTTAGTTTACTCCATTTTGAACCGATTGAAATTTGATTTGGGTGCTTTTTCTTGGAGTTTCACCACTTGAGGCTTGTTCCCCTTGAGTTTCTCTCGGGTTTGGTGCCTTATTCCAAGCTTTGACTTTTTCTTCCATTTTCTCTCTCCTAGGGTTTGACTTTTTCAAAGATTACCCTATTTTCTCCATTTTCTTCACTGTTCATCGACTCTTCACCCATATTCCAGATGGCAGACGACATACCACATGATGAAGCTCCTCTAGAAGCGGAGTTCGAGGCGGAGTTTGATTCTGAGGCAGAGCCGAAGCCATTACCACTGGGAGTGAGGCCTTTTGATCTGGCGAGGTATCATCCTTGGATGCATATTCTGCCTGTTGGAGGCATTAGGCACTTCACTGATTTTGCTACTGACGCGCCAGCAGATCTCCTACTGAGGGAGCCAGATTCCCGTCTTTCAGTCGTTGCCGTTGAGGTACAAACTCTATTCACTTACACATTTGATGTTCTTTACTTGCATTTCTTGCGCTGTCTCTCATCTGACTGTACTTTCATCACTACCACCGCATTTGTTTTGCACTTCCTTTTCATATAACTGTATTTGCGCTGGTTCACCTATCCTCTGCCACAGGGTGACTCTCGCGCATACAGGAGCTATGGGGCCACGACGGCTAGAGATTGGTATGACAAGCTCCCTGTAGGAGTACGAGACATTGTTGACTAGGCCGGCTTCGGCCTATTCTGCTCTGGATTGACACAAGTTATAGTGAGCTGTCCACTTCTTGGAGCGCCAGTGGAGAGATGGTGGGACACCACTAACTCTCTCCACCTTTCCACTACCGGAGAGATGACGATGACTCCTTACGACTTCGCCATGATCACAGGCCTAGTCGTAAGGGGGTGATTCGATTCCTCTCGATCTTGATATGGGGGAGTGGAAGGCTACCTGGATTAAGCTACTGGGGGTGCGCCCACCTTTGTTCTGGATTGCTATGGTCAGATACAATTGGTTCGAGGAGCAGTTTCGGGGAACTAAGCTAGAGACAGTAGAGGAGATAGAGTAGTACGCTCGAGGTTTTCTGATGTTCCTCCTCAATACCACCCTGTTTGCGAACAGGGCGAACACCGTAGGGTTATACTTGCTGAGCGCACTGGTGGTCCTTTCCCGAGTGAGTTGCTATGATTGGGGCGGGGCCGACCTCGCCACTCTATACGGCTATATGAGCTCGACTTCCCACTGGAGTGGATACTTGATTGGAGGCTACTGGTAAGCCTGGGAGGTACACATCTCAGTTCTGTCTTTACACTTTGCATTTTTTGTTTAGCATTTCTTGCTTTACATCTGTTCAACACATGTACTTTCTGCTTTGCATTTTCTATATCTGTTCATGCACTGTATGCTTTCTGCTTTGCATTTTCTATATCTGTTCAAATTATATTGAGCATATATCACTGCGCTTTCTCCACAGCTATAGATGTATGCATACTTCCCAACTCTTGCCCCAGAGCCTGAAGTGGACGTTCCGTTGGCGGTCCCCTATTCACGGGTGTACGATGGTCAGCTTCACCGTAGGACTTACGAGCCCTTCACTCTCTTCAGACATTACTTTGACACCATAGCTGTCCATGAGGTAACCTAAAACACGGTCATCATTTTTGCTCTACATTTGTTCTGATTCACATATTAGCAACTAACGATGGCTAATAATCTATTCATCTTCTATTTGCAGATCACGTGGTAGCTATGGGTCACAATACCGACGGGGATTCGAGGCCGATACACTGTGGCCTTGGGCATCTTGCGTTACCGTATTCTACTTGAGGGTCCGATTTGCTGAGCCTGGTAACTAGGCGAGAGAGTCGTGCGTCAGTCTCTGAGTCTGCCTACTCTGTTCATACCGATGACGCTGCCAAAGTCGATAAAGTCAGTAGACAGCCTATCTGTTGACGGGGCTATCCAGTTCATGATGGCCTTGGAGGCAGAATACTTCTGAGTCGAGGGTGATTATATGATCTTCATTGAGACATATCTTATGCCACCTCTGACTGATGTTCGTGGAGATGAGGGGGCGAGAGCTCCTGCTGCAAGGGCAGGGCCTAGAGCGACCAGGGCAGCTAGAGCTCGTGGGAGAGGGGCTTCTCAGGCGAGGCAGAGGACTGGCTGGCCGGAGCTGCCTACTGCTCTCACCTGTTGGCGGTATATTAGGGAGGTATATCAGATTCTGATTGAGCCTGTTGCAACGGGGCATAGATATGTCAGAGCTCATGACGCACCCCCGGTATGTACCACATTTTTAGTTTTCTCATCTCTTTCTGATATTTGTTCCTTCTGGACATTGACCATTCCCAATGCATTTGCAGGCACCCCCAGGATACACCGAGGATCTGCTGGAGTTATTAGCCTCATTCGAGGGCATGATATTACGGTGGGAGGCATTTCTCGTCTTCCATGGCATTCAGGTCATTTCTTCAGTTTTCTTACATTCCAGTCATCAAATTCCATTGACACACTGAAACTGACATTTCAACTGAGAATTTCCCCACATTACAGTGACACACTGCATCTGAAATACTGCACTTCCATACTGTATTCATACTTTGTACCTAACTTCTGCATATACTCATTCTGCATAGCATACTTGCATCTGATACGCATACTGTGGCTGACATATGACAACTGTCCTTTCAGGTCCCACCCATACCGACAGCACCGGGGGCAGCTGCAGCACCTGCACCAGTGATGCTTTCTCCGGGGGCAAGGAGGAGAGAGAGACAGGCTCTAGCACACAGTTGAGGCAGAGCCAGGGGCACCCGAGATGAGAGTGGCCCTTCAGAGCCCATTCTGAGTGATGATGAGGCCGAGACTAGCGTGGCCGAGGATGCAGTGAGTTAGCATGCTGAGTCATCCGAAAGTGGAGACGATGATGCTGGCTCGGGTTTTGAGAGTAGAAGTGCTGATGCTGAGGAGGGCTTCGAGGCGGAGATCGGAGACGACTCCAATTCAGACTCTGATTCTGGTTCAGACAGTGGCACCGATGGAGACAGTACCACAGAGTCCTCTCCTCCGAGGAAGAGGACGAAGAGGGCTTCTCGAGCCTGAGGCGACCAGCGCTAATTTTTTGTAGTTTTTGCTTAGCTTCTTTTTGTTAGTAGCGTTGGCACATTGTACAACTTCAGACGAGTTTTATTTGCTTTAAAAAAAACTTGTATTGCACTTTTGTAAAAACAACTATGATCGGAATGACAACCAGTGTATTTTTGAAAAAGTGTTGTATTTTGCATTATGAGCACCACATTGCATGAAAATGAGATTGAACTTGATATTGAAAACCAAATACTTGTATTGTCACAACAGTCTGAATCAGGTAACGAACCGACCAACAACTGAAATAATCAAAGTAATACAACTCGATAATCAAAATAACAACAACTCGATAAACAACAAAACAATTTGATATACAACAAAACGACTCGATAAACAACTCGATGAACAAAACAACTCGATAAACAAAACAAAACAACTCAAATGCAACTAAACAAACTTGCTAAAGTTAAAAGGGCTCAAAACAAGACCATACAAGACATAAAGAACAAAAACAAAACATATGCCTTCAACATTCTCAACACACAGGTGAACAAGAGGACAGGCAAAACAGTCGACGGCCATGGGTCGGCCATGAATAGAGGATGTCGGCTACCAGTGATGGCCGGTCGGCTACCAAAGTGGCCTGTCGGCCATCACCAGTGGTCGGTCAGCCATCAATGTGAGGAACCTGCAAAATGTTGACACATGGCTTCCACTCACTGCCTTATCTTCTACAAAAGGTTTGAACCTCGTATTTTCTTCATTTCAGCTGCAAATTCTTCACAAATAAAGCCATTCTTTGCTGAAAAACTCTCGAATTGGATTGCAACTTTAGATAGCTCGAAAAAGTTAAATTTTCGGGGTTTCGACATAAATGCACTATTCCCGCTGAGTCGTTCTCCGCTTTGTTTTCCGTTCCTACATGCCACTGCTAGATATTGAAACCCGATTACGCACGTCTTTGACTTCGTAGGACGAGAGATATGCCCGACAATCGAAGAATTTCAAGTGCAAATGGAGTCCTGGCGCGAATGAGGAAATCTTGCCTCAGCCCCATTTTGGTCACATCCAAGCTTTGGGAAGGATGTGTGGGCTTACTCTACACGAGGCCCGATCCTTTGTTCAAAATGGAGAGCTAGACATCCCCATTCTAATTCATCGATTTTCTGAAGCCCGCAACCGAGGCAACCTTCTTTGGCGGGGTTTTCGACAACACGCCCTTTGTTTGTGCATGTTAGCTCATTTCCTTCTTGCCCCCAGTTTCGAAGGGTCTAGCATTCAGCTAGTTGAAGTGGCCCAAGGCCTGAAAGAGGGCAAGAGTTGTATTGGCTTGACATTGGCTGAGACTTTGATGGGTTTGGATGCCTTCCATTGGTGGGAGACAAACAAATTTGCAGGGAGTCCACTACTTCTGCAGGTAATGTTTCCCACCCTTTCTAATATGTTTGCTTGTTTATTACATTTCCTAAACATCATGCACCACATTGCTTGTAACATGTATCATATCATCGCACTTATTGCATTTATTTGCATCTTGTGTTATCTTGTATCATTTATCCTTTTATGCTGAGCAGCGTTTAGGATCGTTGTCCCCCAGGGCTTTTCTTAGGACCTCTTCTCACGATTTCAGAATGGTTTGAGTGTTTTTTTCCTCACATGATTTCAACATGTTTGGAATTTATCTTAGAACGGGAGAAATACATCCCTGTGTGATTTTCTTAGGACCTCTTCTCACAATTTCAACGTGGTTTGAGTGTTCTTTTTCTCACACGATTTTAGCGTGTTTGGAATTTATCTCAGGGCGCGTGGAATGTGTCCCTAAGTGGTTTTCTTAGGACCTCTTCTCACGATTTCAGCGTGGTTTAAGTGTTCTTTTTCTCACACGATTTTAGCGTGTTTTGAATTTATCTTAGGACGCGTGGAACGCGACCCTGAGCGATTTTCTTAGGACCTCTTCTTACAATTTCAGCGTGGTTGGAGTGTTCTTTTCCTCACATGATTTCAACGTGTTTGGAATTTATCTCAGGACACGTGGAATGCATCCCTGCGTGATTTTCTTAGGACCTCTTCTCACAATTTTAGCGTGGTTTGAGTGTTCCTTTCCTCACACGATTTCAGTGTGTTTGGACTTTATCTCAGGACGCATGGAACGCGACCTTGGGCGGTTTTCTTAGGACCTCTTCTTACGATTTCAGCATGGTTTGAGTGTTTCCTTCCTCTCACGATTCCAGCGTGGTTGGAGTATGTCACGCTATCCATTACATTCATTACATCATATCGTTTTATCATGCACCCTTTCCATGTTAAGCTTAGTTTGGCATGTGCTCATACCTTCCCTTTGTTGAAACATGGTTCTATCTTGTGTAAGTACCCATGCTGCGCTGAGGCCAGTATTGATGGTGTCAACACCTTTTCTGTGCTAGACGTGGTCTGTTTTGTGTCTATACCTTTTCTAAGTAAAATGTGGTTTGGCCTACGCCTTATTCTCTACATCCATTGAATTGTATTTTGTTTTGTTGTATTCAGCATTTAGGATCATTATCTTTCCCCAGCAGATCATTCCTCACTTATATCATACCACCCAATTACTTGTACTATTTCTCTTTCTGCGAAAAACATAGTTTTGCATGTACTCACACCCCTTTCACGTTGAAACATGGTTCTATTATGTGTAAGCATCCATGTTGGGCTGAGGCCAGTATTGAGGATGTAGGCACTTAGCCTGTGTTAGGCGTCACTTGGCTGTGCCCACTTCTTTTCTATATAAAACGTAGTTTGATTTGCATCTCCATCCCTTTATGGTATTTGTGTGGTTTTGCATTGCTTGTCGTTTGATTATTTCGTTACATTTTATATCATTACATTGTTTTGTTGCATTGCATATCATTTGCATCTTGCCCCTGAACTACGCTGGTTTGATTCCTTGCAACGAGATACGTAGGCAACCCTCGGGTTCAACCAACTGTATCTGCATTTTGTTTGTTTGCCCAAGTCTTACGGCCTTGTCAAAATGGATCATCTTTGGGCTTTGACATTCACTCACATCATGTCACGACTTCGAGCTCTGTCAAAGAGGGGCAACTGTAGACACCCCATTTTTGACCTCCTTTAACACTTGGGTGCCTCAAGTTGATCACTCGATGATGAAAGTTACGATGTATAAATATTCGATTTCTTTAGCAAGAAGACCTTCTAAATCCCAACCTTACACCCCATTTTGACCAAAACTATTTTAGACCTTAAAACTCTCTCTTTCAAAATATTTTTTCAAAAGTTTCTACGATGTAAGGCATGTTCTATGCAAAGTATTGAATGTATGTTCTATGCTAAGTACAAAATGCATTCTCCATGCGCGATTAACAGCATGTTCTACGCTAAATAACAAAATGCATGTTCTATGCAAAATTGAAAGCATCTTCTATGCAACGTACAAAATGCATGCTCCATGCACGATTAACAACATGTTTCATGCTAAATAACAAAATGCATGTTCTATGCGCGATTGAAATATGTATTCTGTGCAACAGCATATGTAAAATGCACATTCTATATACGTAATGAGGGAATACGTAGTCTACGTAAGAATGAAGTGTATTCTAACGAAACAAGTTCAACAGCAACTTTTCGATTCACCTCTCAGAAGAGTTGCGACATGCAAAAAAGATACACCTCGTTCAACAAATGACGAACAACGATCACCGAAAACACAATTTCGAGCTTCCACAGAGAGAATTTGAACTTAACAGTGACCTTCCCTTGCACCTCTCGGGAAACAGGGATAACTACAGCATCAGGACACAAAATAGGAGCACTGGGCACTGGATGGCCACCAGATGAGGGTGACGGTCACCTGTTGGCCACACTTTAAGATTGTCGGCCACCAATGGGGCCTGTCGGCCACCAATGGGGCCTGTCGGCCAATGGCAAATTGGGGCCAAGATGGTCTTTTCACCTCGAGTCTTTAAATATACTCACCCATACTTCATTTCTTCACTCCTCCAAAGCCGAAAATCCTCACTCACTCTCTCTAGACCTTCTTTCTCTCTAGATCCGAGTTTTATACGCGTTTTCCAACGCCCCACGCACATTTTCTTTGCTAAACCCTTTTAGTTTGCTCCGTTTTGAACCGATTGAAATTTGATTTGGGTTCTTTTTCTTGGAGTTTCACCACTCGAGGCTTGTTTCCCTCAAGTTTCTGTCGGGTTTGGTGCCTTATTCCAAGCTTTGACACTACAACAAAAGTAACTTATGGCGACGAAAAGTAGTGAAGAAAATAAATTTCATCACTAAATAAGAATAATTCGTGACGAATTACAAAATTTTGTCACAAATAAAAAAAAATAAAAATAATAGGTGACGAAATTTATTTTCGTCAACAAATATTTCTTTTTAAGTGAGGAAAAATTAAGTTTCGTCACCGAAGGTTTTCCGTTAATTTGTTTTTGGTGACGCCAAAATTTTGAGACTTTTGGTGAGAAAAAAATTTGTCACCAATTATAAAATTATTAGTGAGGAATATATTTTCGTCACCAATAATTATATATATATATATATATATATTTGAGAAACTTGATTTTAAATATTTTAAGACCATTTTGTGAGAAATATATTTTTATCACTAATAGTTTTTAATATTTTGAGGTTTTTTAGTGAGGAAATTATTTTGTCACTAATTTTGGAAGAAAAATTTTGACATATTGGGCGGTAATGAAAAAAATAGACTACTAAATTTTTCTCTCTCCCCTCCTTTTATTGTTTAACAATTTTCCTTTCCC
>NW_021024905.1:1636728-1702223 GCF_004153795.1 Camellia sinensis | reverse complement strand
CTGTCAAGACTTACCACCATATTTACCCCAAAACTAATTCATGAAAACTTGTTTCTCAACATTCTTTTCTGCTAAGCTCTTATGCAAGAATTGGACCGAAAAATGGACAAAGAAGCAAGTGGTAGATGCAAAGCCCAAACAGAAAAAGTGTCTTCTATAACACTGAAGAGGGGCCAAAAATATGCACATTTACAGTTTATGGAAGCCCCTAAATCAGTATACAAACATGCTAGAAATGCAATGCAAATGAGGCTCAAAAGTGGCTATAACATGAGGTGTACAAAGCATTCACCAAACAAGCAAAGACCCTTAATAAAATATGTTAAGAAGGTCAAAATAAGGCCACTTTCAGTTCTGATCATGGTCCAAAAATAGAAAAATGATAGGTTAGTGAAGCATGCAAGAATATTGACATACAAGGAGATATTGAAGCAAGTGCAAGATGGGGGGCTCAAACAGGGTTGAGCCCTGAATGAAACAAGAAAATGAGCTCAAAATAAGGCCAATTTCATTTAGGGCCGGAGTTCAAAACAACAAGCATGTATGGCTTACAAATGATACAAAAAATGGACCCAAGAAAGGAGAAATGAAACTCACCCTTGAAGACAAGTCTTTAGCAACTCTTGGCTTGAGTTTGTAGCACCCTTAGGCCTTGGAGAACACCTTCAAACTTCTGGAATGGAGGATGGAAGGGTGGGGGTTGGTGGTGTAGAAGAAATGGTGGTAGAACTTAGGAAGTTTTTTGCTTGAAAGAGATAGATGGAGGGGGATTTTTGTATGCAAGCTTGAAGGTAATTTTTTCTAACCCCTCAGACCAATGCTGCCTGCTGGTTATATGGACCAAAGAGAGGGAGTAAAGGTGGGGAAAAGGTGGGGGAAAAGGAGGCAAGTTTTCCCCCAAAAAATATCCCCCGGATCAAGATATTTTCTGGGGGAAGCAGCTATACAGCTGTAAAGTGCACAGTGCAAGGATTATGGCCGGCCACCTTTTGGAGTTGCAGGTGGCCGGCCGGCCACCCCCCCTAGCCGGCCGGCTAGGGGTCAAAAAGGTCAAGTTGATTTTCTGGCCGGCCACCACAAAAAGGTGTCCTCCCAGGTGCCCTCAACACAACCCTGTGGTTCAAATTGGCAACTCTAAAAATAGGAGAGAGAACAAGCCATTTTTTGGAGGGGTTCAAAAGGTTCAGTTGGAGTTTCTGGCCGGCCATATGATATTAGGATCCTTCCTTGTGTGTACAACACAAATATGTGGTTTGGGGTTGAAGAAAGTGGCCCCAAGGTGTTCAACATTGGCTCGGAAGTGAGAAAAACGGGTGTCGGAGGGCGAAAATGGAACATAACTGGTTTCCAAGATAATTGCTGGCCTCCCACCCTCTAGTGACCTTCCTGGTGATAAAACAGAGGTACCTGCCAAAAATGAACGAAAACCGATGCAAAACGAATGCTCGGGGGCCAAAACACGCAGTTCGGGGTCCCAAAAATGGGCTGCTAAGCACCAAAAGTGGCGTTCGGCCACGAAGTGGGTTTCTTAGACCCCAGTGTCCCTTGAAAGGGAGAAAATGAGATGCATGCCAAAAATCAGAGCAAATGGAGATGATTAGGCAGTCCCGAACCGAGGCACATGGCCTGACGGCTCCGAAAACCGGGAACCGGGAACCGAGCCCCGAAATGGGAAAAATGGCCTATAGCCACAAAATGTAGCCCACGGCCACTGAGAGATGGTCTACGGGACCTCTTCCTCCCTCAGGAAAAGAAACAGAGAAAATCGAGTCTGGTTCGCAAACCGAGGCAAGGCACAGAAGAGGGTTCAGAAATCCGGAGGCAGGGCTCACGCCCGCGACTCTGAGACTTCTAAACGAGCACAATATGCTACATCACCGAGCGCTCAATCGGTGACGTCTGAGTCTTAAGGCCGGTCAAAAATGGGGTGTCTACAGCGACGCTTTCAGCACTACATCCGATTGGGCTTTGACCCACTTTGCAAAATAGTCTATTGCCACCAGGATATACTCATGCCCATTCAAGCTTTTCGATGTAACTTCCCCAATAACATCGATTCCCTAGACTGAAAAGGGCCATGGTGAAGTCATGTTGTACAGCTTTGACGGCGAGATATTCATGTGATTTGCATGAATTTGACATTTGTGGCATTGCCGGACAAAACTAATACAATCCTTCTCCATGGTTGACCAGTAATACCCATACCTAAGAATCTTCCGGGCTAGCATTACTCTGCTCATGTGTGCTCCACACTCTCTCCCATGGATGGCCTCCATTAAGCGCTTTGACTCTTCTGCATCGACGCACAACTTGTCCATTCCCAGATGACCATGTTTGTACAACTTACCCCCGCAGATGGTAAATTGAGCAGCCATTCGCCGTATTTTCCTTTTATCTTTGGCATTTGCCCCTAGTGGATAAGCTTTCTTTTCCAAGAAATTCCAGATATCATAATACCAGGGGTTTTGATCTTGTACTTCATCTGTAGCGGCGATCAACTCGTAGGCCGGCGTGTATCTCTGTTCAATGATGATCGGACGCATCCGGACTCCAAAAGGGATGTCTTTCATGGAAGATAGAGTTGATAAGGCGTCAGCGAACCTGTTGTTTCCTCTTAATAGATGCATGAAGGTTAGCTTTTCAAACCTAAGAATCAAAATGTCTAGGGTTTGGTGATTGTCGACGCACCCCCGTGGGCTTATGCTTTTCCACAGTTCGGACTCATTTGTCACGGTTCTTAATCTGATCTTGCAAAGTGCAATGCAAGACTGATAAATCACCAAAGAGTCCAAATCCGGCAAATCGTTTTGGAAAACTGATTTTTAAGAAAGTAGTGCCAAACATGGACTGTTTTTCCAGATACAGAGTTGCCACCTAAATATTTTATTTTGGGAAAATTTAGGAAACCCTGACTTGTTGCCTAAGGCCACGTGTCCGTCATCACCAAAGTTGCCTCGGCTCGGGAACTTGGGTACAATTGGAGAAGGTCATCTATGAGCATCCCCGCTCGCCCGATCAAAGATCGGCCTATACTAAACATGATATCGAGTTTTTGAAAACACATGCGTTCTTATTCTGGTTAATTAGCTAATCTTTACTACGTGATGCGCACAACAAAACAAGTATAGACTAGATCGCCTAATTTGGAACAAAGCATCGCATATCTGTTTATTTGGAAAATGGTTTGAAGTTTGCTACTCACAAGTAGGCTAAAACACAGATTTCAATGAATTATCCCAATTCAAGTAATCCAACCTTCACCTACAGGCATTCAGGCAGTTATATCACATAAGCAATTAGCCTCATGGCAAGCATGCTGTCATGTTAACACTCACATACATGCAAGATGCTAAAGCATAAACACTCACAGTGTACTCTGAGCCAAAATAAGAAACTAGTTAGTAATCATGCATGATCCTAGTTCATGTCAACAATGGCTAACGCAACACATGCAAAATGCAATTAAGATAGGCTCGGCTATCCTAAGAATGGCATATGAGATGCGACAATTTGATACACGTATTCAACTTGGAATTGAGATACAATACAGTTAGTATGATGCGTCGAGCCCGGTGCATGCAATATTGATGAATGGATGCAAACATGCATAGCATAAGGTATGCTAATTGAAACATGCCCTAGAACTAACCATCATAAGTGGTTTAAATAAAAGGGAGAAAGAAATGGAGGTTGGAAGACATGCATCACACACACGCACGCTTATTACAACAAATGGCTCTCTCGAGGGAGAGACCAAAAGAATAATACAAATTAACTAATTAACTAACTAACGAGCTAATTAATTATTACACAACACTTAATTAATTAAACAAACTAATTAAGCTACTAAAGCAGTAAAGCAGCCTCGGGAAGAGAGACAAATGCATGATTGCTCGGCTCCGCTCAGAAATCCATCGCCATGTCATATGTTGCCTCTATTTGCATTGCTCTGCACCTCTGAAAACTGCACAAGTCTCAAGGATGCTTCTGAACCACTCCCTGAGCACTATGGGAGGTCATCGACCAAGAGGCATGGCCATCGGCCAATGGGAACTGGTCATCGACCATGTGTGAGGCTCTCAGCCAACAATGTATAGCCGGCCGGCACTGAAGATGGCCGACCGACCATCTATTCCTATAGAATTCTATTTTTGCTGCTACAGAGGACAGACAAAGCATGGTAATGCATTTTGAAGGAAATGTTTGCACAACCACCCTCCTTATCATGTTTGAAGCTCAAAGGAGTATGGTCTTCGGCTCTCGGGCCACCAATCACGCATTTTAATGCATGATGGCCTAAAGAGGCCAAGTGTGCAATTAATATCAAATGAAATGCACAAAAACCTACAAGGGCCCTCAACCTCTATCATAGTTTATCAAGAGGCAAGGGATGCACATACAATGCTATGTAACCTAAACATGTAAGCAAACATACAAGGAAATCAAGCATGATGCGAACCCAATGCAACATAAGCATGTTAATGGCAATGCCATACAAGGCTAATGTTGACAAGCATGCCAAATGCAATGCAACTTAGACAAGCATGCAAAATGCAACATGGACATTCAAGCATACAAGGCAAACATGTGACAACATGTAAAGGGACAAGATATGCAAACATGCAAAGCTACTTAACAAAAGCACGCCAAATGCAATACCACCTGAACATGCAACATGTGAGGCAAACATGTGACAACATGTAAAGGGACAAACATGCAACAAGCATGCAACATACTAGCATGCAACAACATGCAAGGTAAGCATGTAACAACATGCAAAGGATAAACTTAAACCAAAATGGACAGCTCTCAAATAGGCCCAAATCAGTGGCCAAGATGCTAAGAAATGAGGGACAAGAGCATATGCAAACATGCATGCTAATTGGCTTATCACCTAGGTATGAAGACACAACTCTTAAGCACACTTCAAAGAGTGAAAAGCATGCAAGTCTAACAATACTACATTCTCTGAAATGATGTTAGAAATGATGCCAAATCACACATATAATCATAATCATAGCACGCATAAGGCTTAAGGCCTAAGACTAGTAAAGGGAATTGAACCAAAGCTACACAAAACAAGGAGCATATGGCAAACATAACCCAAAACAGTCCTAAATCATGTCAAGATGGTTCCAAAACATGCAAGGAATGAAGCCAAAAAATGCTTGAACGAAGGACCAAAAGCATGAAGCAAACAAAGGCCACAAAAGAGGTGTTACACTACACCTACCAAAGACAAACATGGCATGACTTAAGCAACCAAAAACAGAGTTATGGCATGTCAAAAAGAGCCCAAAAACCCACTTAGATGGCGTCCCGAATGCCTAAGCATGGTGGCATACATGATGACACATTCATGAGGCATAACGTATCGACTCTTTAAAGCATTAAAGAAGTTATAAGTGCAAGCATATGAGCATACTATATGGACTGAAATAGCACAACAAGTGGTGCCAAACGACTGAAATGGTCGAAATAAAGCATGTCGAAGGATTCAAAACTCAAAGCCTACAAGCTAGATTACATGGTGGCTATACAAAGCAAGTCATGGACAACTAAAACAACCAAAATCAGAGCTTTAGTATGTTAAAACAAAGCTAGAAGCTTCATGAAGTTGAGCCAAAATCATGCTAAAAAGACATGTTAGAACATGGTGCATGTTAAGGCAAATCATGGGATTACAAGACAAGTATACAAAACATGCATGGTATGTCTAAACCAACTTGAAACAGAGATGTATTAGGGAAAAACAAAGCCTAATACACACTGAAATAAAGCTAAAATAAGCTAGGCATACAAGCCACCAACATAAGCCATTTATGCAAGCATTCAAGACAACAAGGAGAGAGGATGACCCTCTCCTATTTAAGACCTCAAGACACCATCCCCACCACTGAAATCCCTCTGGATTTCAGTGGTGAGAAGGCCAAGACAAGGTGACCTCAAAGCTTAAAAATAAAGCACAAGAACAAGGCCAAACAAGGCCTAAGAGGGGGTAAACAACCCCAAACACAAAAATGACCTTAAACAAAGGTCTTAAGCACTAAAAATCAGAACTTTTATCAGTTATAAACTAAGCTTAAAACAATAAGCAAGATAGGCTACAAGCTTAAGCAAGAAAGGGGTATCTAAAGCAAGGAACTCACCCTTATAGAACCTCTTCAAGAACAAAGATCCAGCAGGTTTTTCTGATCAAAAACAGCTCAAGAACCCTAATAACAACCCTCTAATACCTCAGTAGCCCAAGGATGGTGTAATGCTAGGTGTTCAAGTGCAAAAGTAAGACAAAAACTCACTTTAGGTCACAAAACAAGACTAAACAAAGAAATATAAATACAAAACTATATCTATCCTTTCTAGGCCAATTTTCTGAACCCTTAAGGAAGGAGGAGGACCTCCCTCTTTATAGAAGTTCAATAACAAAGCTTCCAAAGCAAGCTAAAACCAAGAGGCAAATCCCTCCAGAGCAAATGTGCATGCCAGCTAATCCAGCTGGCATAAAATATCTGCATAAAGCAGATGAACAGGGTTCGGCCAGCAAAAATGGCCGATCGACCAACACAATGGCCGGCCGACCAAACATAGTGTCGATCGGCCAACACACTTGGCCGGTGGTAAGAAAAAAGCCTTCATCTATAAGCATTCAAGCAGTTTAGCATTTAAGCACATAGCCTTATGGCAAGCATACTAAACATGGCAATATGGCAACCACACTTATGCAAGCATGCTAAAGCATAAAACTCACCGAGTACTCCAAGCTAAAACAAAAACTAGTTAGAAAGATGCATGACCCTAACTGTGGGAGCTGAATAATGGCAAAATCAGAAGGTGCGTACCATAGAAGACTGATACTAATCGGCGGTATCCTACGAGAATGGGAAGCCGAATATAATACATGTGCCGAATAAGTGTAGATCCTTAGAGCCGAATAAGAGAAAGGACAATGATTAAAAAGTAGGCCCTGGCCCCGAGGATCAAAAGGAACAGGTATAAATACAGGAACAATGGATTGAGAAAGGTATGTAACAATCACTTTTTGTTTAACTTAGAAAACAAACTATTTTGAGTACAAGAACTGACTTGTCCGTCGAAGTGCTAATTTCGGCACCCCCGACCGGAGTGTTTATGTCTTTTCAGGTGACTGGCTGAGGATCACTAGCGTCTCCCAGGATCTGGAGAGTATTTCCAAAACCACTTCTCCACAATTAGCGCCGTCTGTGAGAATACTCAAATACATCCATGGCAGGCGTGACTGAAGATCCTCCGATAGCCACTGATGAGACCGCACAGGGAGATGACCTCACTCCAGCAAATATGCTCGGAAAGGAAACCATCGCTGCAAGACGCGCCTTGAACTTTGATTCGCCAACGACTTCAGCGCAAGAGACAATGCAAGCGATCATAGAACAAGCAAAGCAGAATGAACAAAGGCTGGAGAACATGATCGCTGAAAATGAACGTCTCCGTCAAGATTTGGCCCTGGAAGTAGCAAAATCTAGAGAAGCCGTGCGCCAAGATCCTGAACGACCTCCAAGGGCAGGTGGACAACGACCTAGAGCCCGACCAAAGGATACCGATAGCGACTCTAACTCGTTACCCACGAAGCTCAACAAGAAGGGACGATCCGAGACTTCCAGCTCCGCCGAAAAGAGTCTACATACAAGGAACAAGCGCAAAAGAAGCAGTTCAGACAAAGAGGACTAGCACGATCCTTTTGTCCGACGGATTGCAAGGGCGGCCCTGCCCAAGAAGCTCAAAGCTCCGTCATTCACTCTTTACGACGGAAAATCAGACCCCACTGACCATATTCGTCACTACAAGCAGGCCATGACATTGCATGCAGACAACGAAGTCCTCATGTACTGAATATTCCCCAGCAGCTTGGGGCCATTAGCTGTCAGGTGGTACTACAAGCTGGAGTCGACTTCGATCAAAAGCTTCCATCAATTACAGAAATCCTTCAGGGCTAGGTTCATCACCAACGCGGTATAGCCGAAACAGGCCGACTCTCTCTGGGCTATGCAGATCCAGTCAGGAGAAACGCTCAGAGCGTATTCGGGGCGCTATTGGGAGTGCTTCAACCTCGTCGACGACGCTTGCAACGACTCCATGGCCATCACTGCCTTCAAAATGGGACTACATCCCGATAGTGCTCTTCGCAGTTCGCTAACCAGAAGACCCCCCAAAACAGTATGGGCATTGATGAAGAAAGTTGAAGAGTATTGCAAAGTGGAAGATGATGCCTTGAGAATAAAAGCCGGACAAATGTCCAACAAAACGGCCCCCTTTGAAATTGCTTAACCGATAAGTTCCGTGCCACCTTCGAGCCCTGAGCCACGGCAACACGCTAAACGAGACAAAAGGCGGGACTCTCGCTGATCAAGGGATCAATGTTCTCACCGGACGAATGAACAACCGTAAGTCGACAGCAGGCGCTCGAGGCGTGCCGACAAGAAGTACACAGAGTTGTCAGGACCAATCACTGCAATAATGACAAAAGTCCAGCACTTTCCATTCTTCAAATGGTCGTCAAAGATGGTGGGGCCACCCAACACGCGAAAAAGGGATAGGCGGTGCGAGTATCACAAAGATCACGGCCACGAAATCGAGAGTTGTTACGCATTAAAGGATCATTTGGAAGAACTGGTGCAAGACGGCCGAGTGCAACAGTACGTGAGAAAGGGAAACCCAATCAAGGCATTAGCCTTGAGGCAGGACTCACCTCTACTGGGCGTGATCCATATAATCTTCAGCCTGCCTGCATCCCCAACCGTGCACACAATTCAATCGCATCCAATCCCCCAAAAGCAACGTATTCCGACCGAATAGCCCAGAGAAGCTCCGACAATTACTTTCAATGACTCCGATCTTAGCGGCACAACAGCCTCCCACATCGATTCGTTGGTCATCAAATTACACGTAAATCGGTTCACCATTGAACACATTCTCATAGACCCAGGGAGTACTTCAGAGGTTATGTATTACAAAACTTTCATCAAACTCGGCTTCAACGAGTCAGATCTGTCTCCGGCGCCTCACCCATTGTTCGGCTTTAATACGAATCCTGAGTACCCGTTAGGGAAGATCATACTACCTGTTCGAGCGGGCTCCAGAACGGTCGAAGTAGAATTCCTGGTCGTAAAGCTCCCTTCACCGTATAATGTCATCATGGGGCGAACCTGGTTACATATTATGAAGGCCGTTCCAAGCATTTATCATCAGCTTGTGCGCTTCCCGACAGTCCATAACATTGAAGAAATCCGTCGCTCCCCGCAATCGGCACAAGCAGAGATTTTATGAGAACTCTATTATTGACCCGGCCTGTGGGCTTTGATACTTGTATATATATCACTTCTGCAATGCAAACCATTTTTGTTCATCACTCAATTCATTTCTCAAAGCCCCCCTTTGGTGCATGACACCTTAGGGCCGATTAAGTCTTCGGATTCGGAGCCCCTTTTGGTGCATGACACCTTAGGGCCGACTAAGACTCCGGATTCAGAGCGCCCTTCGTGGATATCACGATTGGCCAAACTAAGTCTCCGGATTTGGAGCCCCCTTTGGTGCATGACACCTTAGGGCCGATTAAGTCTCCAGATTCAGAGCCCCCTTTGGTGCATGACACCTTAGGGGCGATTAAGTCTCCGGATTCGAAGCCCCCTTTGGTGCGTGACACCTTAGGGCCGACTAAGACTTCGGATTCGGAGCGCCCTTCGTGGATATCACGATTAGCCAAACTAAGTCTCCAGATTCGGAGCCCCCTTTGGTGCATGACACCTTAGGGCCGACTAAGACTCCAGATTCGAAGCGCCCTTCGTGGATATCATGATTGGCCAAACTAAGTCTCCGGATTCGGAGCCCCCTTTGGTGCATGACACCTTAGAGCCGATTAAGTCTCCGGATTCGGAGCCCCTTTTGGTACATGACACCTTAGGGCCGATTAAGTCTCCGGATTCGGAGCCCCCTTCGGTGCATGACACCTTAGGGCCGACTAAGACTCCGGATTCGGAGCCCCCTTTGGTGCATGACACCTTAGGGCCGACTAAGTCTCCGGATTCGGAGCCCCCCTTTCGGTGCATGACACCTTAAGGCCAATTAAAGTCTCCACATCGAAACACCGGTTACGGGGCCCCATCGGCACAAGATGTCTTTGGGCCGATTAAAACTCCGAATTCGCAGCGCCTCTGACGCGTAACACCCTAGGGCAGATCATACCTCCGAATTCGGAGCACCCTTCGACACGAACAAAACAAAACAAAACATGCCAACATTCGAAATAAGGTGCTTAGCTAAGCATATAAAAAATCCAGAGTAAGACGCAAATGTTTGAAATAAAACTTTTTATTTGATCAAACAGTTGTTACATAGACGCAATCCGCGTTCGAACATTACAATATCTATCTTTAACTTCTAAGGCAAAAAGGGAAATTAATCATGTTGATACAGCGGAGGCCTCGAATCAATCCACGTCGTTTGGAAAGCCTCCGCGGCTCAAAATGCCTTGATCCAACCGTGCCCGAATTAGCGTATCTCTGGACCTCCCTCTGACACCATCGACAATGTCAAGGCCAAGATCCAAGACAAGGAAGGTTAAGGGCAATGGTTGTTGTGTCTTCTTTCGGGGCGATCTGCTTCGACGACTTAGAGGCTGACGCGCCTCCCATTTCTTTTTTAACGACCTACCTCCCACACCAGAGAATTCTCCGTTGCGATCCATTGCGAGTTTGGCTGATTAAAGAAACTCTGTTTTACATCCACAATATTATATAACCCCACGCAACAAATGGCGTTATATTAATGAGGTCACTAGCACGAAGAGTCCATTCCATTTATTTTTAAATGCTAGCAATGACCCCGTGGCAATTTCATTAATGCCAAAACCCCAAGAGACGAACGTCAGTTGACATTCACCATGGCCTAG
Organism: Camellia sinensis; assembly: GCF_004153795.1. Classification (NCBI taxonomy): domain Eukaryota; kingdom Viridiplantae; phylum Streptophyta; class Magnoliopsida; order Ericales; family Theaceae; genus Camellia; species Camellia sinensis. The sequence continues at coordinate 1,691,299 of NW_021024905.1, read as the reverse complement.
GTACCCAAACGGCTTTTTGGAACACATGCACTGACTGGGACAGGGGCAGCGCTATCAATCCAACCGGCCAAGCATTTAAACCCCGCACCGACTGGAATTTGCCACAGCCACTCCACGTACTGGCTTTTGGCCTCTTGAAATTAGAGTGGCCACATTCAAGAATAAACGGCCATCACGATTGGGCCGACCCCGCCTATAAGCCGGTGTATCACTATACGACCAATGTTTGTACATTCATTCAAACATCCACGTAATAAAACGAAACACGTATATACCGAATACGAACTATGACGAAATATTTATAATAGAACGTTTCTATTCAATCCAACAATAAATTACATAGTTTTTATTGCGATTCAACCTTACAATGCGTATTCTTATACGACATCACCCTCATCCTCACTTTTCTCGACTTCAAAAGCGGAAAACGGAAAATGTATACTGTGATAGAGTGGCGATGCTGAATCAATGCCCGATGCTCGAAGAGCTTCCGCGGCTTGAGATGCCTTGATCCAATCGTGCCTAAATCCACGATTCTCACTTTGGCAAACCTCTTCAGCAAGCCTCTCCTTGGTCTCTTCGATTCCAACTTTTCGGCCTTCATGAAAACCTTTTTCATAGGCCCTCCCTTCGCAGACTCCATTGCAAACATACTCGCCGTCTCACGATCGGCGAGCACGGTACTGATGAGCCGACTGGTAACCCTTTCCTCCATAATCGGGTTTCCCTGCTCGGCGGGTTGTGCCTGAGCCGCCCTGGTCTTCCTTAACTTACGCTCAGCCGCCTCCGCGTGAGCCTCCAAACTTCGAATACGTTCCTCCTTCTTCTCCAATTCTCGACGGGCAGTGCGCAGCCGCATGCCAATTTCATAGGCAGTGTAGAGCCCCTTTACTGCCCCGTGAATGCCTTCGCGAAATACGCCATAGTCCTGTCGACCTACCATTGACTGCTGAACCTCAGGAGGAAAAATTTGTCAAGCAAACTCGACCGCTACATTTGGGTCTCGAACGATCAAGTTCGCCTCTGTCATGGGTCTATTCCCCACAAATACCGCAAAGCTTAATGGGTACGGATTTGCGTCAGATCCCCTCTCGACTCGGGGTTGCAGAGATCTGCCCTGCGACTGCTTGTCCCGCCTGGGTGACCTACTTCGACGTCGAGGAGACTGACGCCTCTCTCGATCCCTAGAACTCCTGCGAAGGCTCACCACCTCGATTCATGTCTCCTCCCAGCTCAGCTAGCGCCCTCGCTTCCCCTCTGCTATTAAAGAAGAATCTGTTCGACATTCACACGATAAATCTTCCTCCAAGAGCTAGAGTCAGCTATTTACTAAGCTCATAAAGGTTGTACCTCTGTTCATTTATCCTTTACAAAGGCAGCGCCCTCGAGGCAATCTCATTAATTGAGAAAACCTCAATCGTCCGGCTCCCGAATGATCATGCACCGCCTGGGGCAAGGGCAAATTCATCAATCTATTCGGCTCAACTACCCCAGACGGCTCATGAATCGATTCTTCAAAATTCTTAAGGTCGTCCCATTCGGCGTCGGAATGATCATGCACCGCCTGGGGCAAGGGCAGATTCATCAATCTATTCGGCTAAACTAGCCCAACCGGCTCATGAATCAATTATTCAAAATTCTTAAGATTCATTAATATATTCGGCTCAACTGCCCCAGCCGGCTTAGGAATCGATTCTTCAAAATTCTTAAGGTCGTCCCATCTGGCGTCGGAATGATCATGCACCGCCTGGGGCAAGGGCAGATTCATCAATCTATTCGGCTAAACTACCCTAGCCGGCTCATGAATCGATTATTCAAAATTCTTAAGATTCATTAATATATTCGGCTAAACTACCCCAGCCAGCACATGAATTGGTTATTCAAAATTCTTAAGATTCACTAATATATTCGGCTCAACTGCCCCAGCCGGCTCAAGAATCGATTCTTCAAAATTCTTAAGGTTGTCCCATCCGGCGTCGGAATGATCATGCACCGCCTAGGACAAGGGCAGATTCATCAATCTATTCGGCTAAACTACCCCAGCCGGCTCATGAATCGATTATTCAAAATTCTTAAGATTCATTAATATATTCGGCTCAACTGCCCCAGACGGCTCACGAATCAATTCTTCAAAATTCTTAAGGTCGTCTCATCTGGCTCCCCAATGATCATGCACTGCCTGGGGCAAGGGTAGATTCATCAATCTATTCGGCTCAACTGCCCCAGACGGCTTACCAATCGATTCTTCAAAATTCTTAAGGTCGTCTCATCCGGCTCCCGAATGATCATACACCGCCTGGGCCAAGGGCAGATTCATCAATATATTCAGCTCAACTGCCCCAGACGGCTCATGAATACTCAGCATATGAGTGATAAATCAATGTTGTCATAAGATATTCAATCTCTGAAAGCTCAAACACAGCAATGATTTTATCCAAAGTAGTTAAAGACAAAACATTCTTCATTAACATAACTTCACAAACTGTGTACAAGTGGTGGTGAAATAACAAGGAAATTTTCATTAATAAATTGAGCGCAAATAGTAACCAATTTATACATGAAAACTACTCTGAACCAACAAAAGTTTCCCGAACAAAAACTTACATCGGAATTAAAAATACTTAATAAAATTGAAATGTCTACCAGATCAATCCTCGGGGTCAGATTCAAGTGGCTCAACGTCCACTTGCTCGTAGGGAATTGGCAAAGCTAATGTAACTCCAGCAGCAGCAAGGGCTTTGAGCCACCCATGTTTGAACCCCCGATTCTCGAATTTGGGGACTTCATCTATATATTCCTTGAAGGCGGCGCTTTTTCCTGCCTCAAATGCCGAAGAAGCCTCAAAATCAGCTTTTTCCTTCGCTGCCTTGAGCTCCTCTAACTAAACCTCCACCTCGGCAAGCGCCTCATTGGCTAACTTGAGTGATTCTTCGCTCGCATTTGCCCTACTCTTAGCGTCAGAGCTGAGCTGTTCAGCTGAGCGAGCCCTCTCCTCCTCTGCCTTAGCTCGCGCACTCTCCATTGCGGCTCTTATCACTTCAAACTTGGCCCTACTCTTTTGACCGTCCGTCTCCGTTCGCAAACGATTAATCCTGCCAAGGGCATCATGCAGGCGGTGGCCTAGGTCCGCGATCCTACCAACCGTCTGCAAAACAAGTTGGGATCGTCAGATACCTTAATGAAAACAAATTCAAGAGAATTTGAGATGGTCACTTACCAGGAGCATTGACTGTGCAGATAGGGCTATGGCCATAACATCCGGCACGGCGTAAAAGGCTGCGTTGTCAGCTAGCAAGGAAATTAAAGCCGCCAGGCTCAACGCCACGGCTAGATCCTCAATGGCTGAAGCGTTAGAAGAGATCGGCGTATCTTTGATCTTTGGCCAAACAATAAAAGGAGCAACCACGTCCGACTCTTCTAAACGAGGCCGTTTGGAAGCAGGGCTAATCTCCGACCCAGCCTCTTCCTCGGCACTACGCTTTTTGCCCCGCTCCTCCGAAATCAGCCATTCGTCAATGACCTGTTGTTCAACCTCTTTCCCCGTTTCGGTCGTAGTAACCTAAGCTGTCTCTTCAATAACGGGTATGAAAGTTTTAATCAAGGTGGGCTCAGAATGGACGGCCTCGGCCTTCTTTTGAGCAGCCATTCACTCAGTATTTTTCTTTTGCTCCATCTGCGTAAGGCTTTCTCCAGCCATACCTTCGAAAAAATCACTGGGTAGGTCACCCAAATTCGCAAAAATATCTCCAGAAGAAAACTCTACCCGACCCGAAGTGGACGGTGCAGGTTGGTTAAGTCCAGCAGCCTCGAACGCCGAGCGTATCGCCTTGTCGACCTCTTCGGCCTCCTCAGTGATCTATCTTGTTGGTTCGGCAACTACCTCTACCATCGGCTCCGCGTCTTCACCCGAATCCGAATCTTCGAGGCCAATTTGCCTAAGGCTCTTGAAGCTGGGAAAGAGAAGAGCCGAAAGGTGTTGATCGCTGGATGGAATTGGAATGCCGTCCATGGCCGAGAATGTATTATAAGTAGGTTCGTATCGGAGGAGTATGTGAACAGCTCTCCCTTGTTTTTGTACGTTTCGACGACCGAAGTATCTGAGTGCAGACTTAATTTCCTCAAGAACTGCGTCGTCGGTTGAGGGAAGAACCTTCTTCAATCTGTTGTCTGCAAAGTACAAGGGGTGATTAAAGGAAAAAAGCCGAATAAAAGGTAGATCAACAAACATGAGGCATTACATGGCAACCTGGATCACGCTTCCGTCTAGAAATAGGGTCTAGGCAGTCTTCGCCTTCATCGAACTCCCAATTACCTTAGACATTGACCATTACGTCGTTAACTCTCTTACCAGAACTGGCAAGCATGGTTTTCAAGTGATGGTCAGTGTCCTTGGCCCTAAGAACGTATCGCCCCAGCCGACCAAAAGATTTGGCCAAAGCGTAGCAATGCCGAATCGCCGGAATGCCAAGGTTGATCCTAAGGCGTCGGTTCAACTCTATCACCCCATAATGATTCGAAAGAAATTCACGTTGGGTTGAGAAGGAATTAGACTCCAATAGCGAAGGACGGCCCTAAGCAATGGATGTGGGGGAAAACGGACTCCACCCTCCGCTATGGATAAGAGAGGGAAGACGATCGTATTTTGATCCTCCCTCTCTATATCAAGAGTGTTGTCCGTTACAAGAGATAAGTGGATATCGTCGGGAATGGAAAAGTGTCGTTGGAATCCGGAAATATGACCCTGAGAAAGGAGGTCTTTCAAGTGTTTAGCCATTTTCGCGGGGATTCAAGGTTCCGCTGAAATCAAAATGACAAACAGAAAATAGAATTGCAAAGAAGAGAGAAGAAGACTTACAAGGAGTAAACGGGGCAAGGATAGACAGAGAAAAATTGTGGAAAATGCGAGTCAGAGAAGGGATACCCGCTGGCGGTCCAAAAGTCTCGAATACTCGACGAAATGTGCACTCGAAAGGACTGGAATTTCAAATCGCAATAAATGCGAGACGCACGAATGAGGCGGAAAAGTGTAATGATGACCGAAAAGGTGTGCGCATTCTGACATCTGTATTGGGGTATGCGAAGCCGCCTAACCTATTTTGACTTTTTCAATTCAAGACCAAACACGCCGATTAACTACCGTCAATGGGGAGTTCGAGGGGCAATTGTGGGAGCCGAATAATGGCAAAATCAGAGCGTGCGTACCTTAGAAGACTGATACTAATCGGCGGTATCCTACGAGAATAGGAAGCCGAATATAATACGTGTGCCGAATAAGTGTAGATCCTTAGAGCTGAATAAGAGAAAGGACAATGATTAAAAAGTAGGCCCTGGCCCCGAGAATCAAAAGGAACAGGTATAAATACAGGAACAATGGATTGAGAAAGGTATGTAACAATCACTTTTTGCTTAACTTAGAAGACAAGCTATTTTGAGTACAAGAACTGACTTGTCCGTCGGAGTGCTAATTCCGGCACCCCCGACCGGAGTGTTTATGTCTTTTTAGGTGACTAGCTGAGGATCACTAGCGTCTCCCAGGATCTGAAGAGTATTTCCAAAACCACTTCTCTACACTAACTATGCAAGATGTCTAATGCAACACATGCAATATGCAATTTAATAGGCTTGACTACTAATATGACATATGGATCGATTTGAACAATATGCGATTTAAACACGTATTCAAAGAAGTATTTGAAATGACAATGCGGTTTGAATGATGTGCGAAGCCTCGGTGCATGCTAGACAAATGAATGGATGCAAACATGCAAGCATAAGGTATGCTAATTTGAAATATGTCTTTAATCTAACCATCAAAAGTGGTTAATTAAAAGGGAGAAAGACGTGGGGTTGGAAGACATACACACACACATTTATTACAACATTATGCTCTCACGAAGGAGGGTCCAAATGAATAAGCTAACTAGCTACACTAATTAAGCTAATCATTACCACACAAAATTTAACTAACTATTCTAAGCTAATTAAATATTACAAATCAATTAATTAGCTAAACACTTAACTAACTAATTACAAAGAAATTAAGCTAATTAATTACAACATAAAGTAATTAACCAACTACTCTACTTAAATAATTACAACGTTTGCATGAATTAGCTACCACTAATTAACTAAGCAAAGTAATTAACAGGCCTCGAGAAGTGAGGGATGCATGCATGCCCGGTTTCTCCACCCGAAAAAGCCACTGCCTTGCCACTGAACACCTCTGTTTGCGTATTTGAACACCAATAGTGCAGCTAGCTTCCAAAATGCCTCTGGTCCACTTTACTAATCAAACTGTGCAAATTTCATTGATGGCTGGCCGGCTACCAATAGTGGCTGTTGGCTACCATTGGTGGCTGGTCGGTTACTGCCGGTGGTTGTCAGCCATTGCTGATGGCCGGTCGGCCACTACTGACTTGAACTCTCTCTTGCTGCAACAGAGAGCAAACAGGGACGAAGTAGTGTATTCTGAAGGAGTGTTTATATTGTTACCCTCCTTATCATCAAATAAGCTCAAAGGAGCGTAACTCTTGGCCCTCAAACCATCAATCAAGAAATTTCCATGCATGATGGCCAAAGAACCAAGTCTGTACAAGTTTAATGAGTGCAAATCAAGACTCAAAAAGACCACCACCCTATCATGCATAATCAAGGGTAAAGATGACCAAGGAACGTGGCACATTTCATCACTTTTAAGTATGAAATGTCCCATTTTCCTTGTGTTCGAATTAACTCCCGATTCGAACACATGCAATGCAACATAAAAGATGCTTATCTCGCCTCTTTTACTTGTTCATTTTGTTTATTCATTTTACATTACCGATCTATTCTTTAATCGATTAAGTCCAAAAGTGAATGTGCTCTAATAAAAAAATGGCTCAAACCACGAGTTACTTTGGGCATGAAAGAGGCATTACACTGTTGGTAATGAACCCCCTAAGGGATTAAACCATTAGGTGTAACGCCTCCATTTCACACTTAGGCAAACAAGTGGTTTGAAACCACTTTCAAAGCAAACAAAAGAGTGAAGAATGGAGGGAGGTTGCCGAGATTTTAAGTGCTGAAATGGAGTGCAAAACAACACTAAAACATGCTTTCAACTCAAAACAATGATGGAAAATGCCTTAAAACACTAAGCTAGTGAAGGCATTTACACTACAACCATGCAATACAAAGCTCAAATGACCTACACAACCAAAAACAGAAGTGAAACATGTCAAAACAGAGGCAAAAACATGCTAGACTAAAGCTAAGTTAGGCTAGAAAAATATGCTAACACATGAAGCTAACTAGGCATGCAAACAAGACACAAGGAGAGGAGGCTAACCCCTCCAATTTTGGACTTCAAAAGTTGATTTTTGCCACTAAAAAACCTCTGAGATTTAGTGGCTAAAAGGCCCAAAAAGGTTGATTTGAAAGTGATAAAAAGATGGTACAAAAGCTTAACAAGCAAATAGACAAGAAGTGTGGACCACCCCTTAACTCAAAATAGCCTCAAACCACCATTTTTAGGTCATAAAAACAGAGGTTTTTACAATTCAAAACCAGCCTTTAAACAGTTAAAAAAGATGGCAAAACAAGTATAAGCAAGGTAAGTTTTATACCTTTGAAGCAAAGCACAAAATAGCCACAAATTCAAGCTTAAACCTTCTTCTAGAGCTCAAAGGAGGCTCTAAGTTATCTCAACCCAAAGGTGAGAGTATTTGGTTGAGAGTTAGTGTGCAAAAGCTAAGGACTTGTAAGCAAATATGCAAAAAATATCAAAAGAGAGAGAGAGAGAGAATTCTAAAGAAAGAGATATTTTTTTGTTCTAAAACTGCTAACCCTCAAAAATGAGGGAGGACACCCCTATATATAGAAAAACAAGTCTTCAGCTTATGAACATCTCACCATACACGTGTATGAAGATGCAGCTCAGTGAGCAATAACTAGCACAGCTATCAACAAATATCTGGAAAAGGAGACCAATGGCCGTCAGCCATCACTGATTGCCGACCGGCCACCACCGGTGGCCGACAGGTCACCCACTCCTCCAGACTAGAGGCAACAAGCTTTTGGTCAAAAAAACATGCACAAAATAGATAAGGTTTCAAGGCTCAAAGACAAGGTGTTTTGCCAAGGACTTCGGGCGCTCAAAACGAACACAAACAAGCACAATCGTCGAGTGCACAAACGATGACGTCTACGTCACGAGGACGGTCAAAAATGGGGTGTCTATAGTTGCCCCTCTTTGACAGAACTCAGAAGTCATGAAATGACGGAAGTGAATGTCAAAACCCAGAGACGACCCATTTTTTACAAAGCCAAAGACTTAGACAAACAGACAAGCAAGACAAAACAAATGGTTGTGCCCATAGGCTACCTATGTATCCCTTTGTAAGGAATCAAACCAGCGTAGTTCTGGGGCAAGATGCAAGTTATATGCACGATGCAAAACATAACTTATGATCATGTAATGAGGCTGTAATGAAACATCTAGATGCAAATGTTATGCAAAGAAATGCTACAGTCAAACCAACCGAAGTAAGGTATAGCAACCTCTACCATGACAATAAGTAATCAAACACGCCACGCGTGAAGATCACGAGCCAAACCACATTTCATGCAGAAAGGATGTAAGAAAATTATGCAAACTTAACTACGCATCACGTAGGTAAAGAATAACACAACCATTGTGTGCACTCGAGGTGTCAAACAAGATCCTTACGCGTTGCACGTGGAAGGAGAGAAAGGATGGTGTGAACACCGAAACACACCCCCGACTGTTCTTAACCAAAGGGAGCGGTGATAAACACCGGAACGCATCCAAATGCTCGCAACCAAAACAAGGAGTGGTGGTAAACATTGGAACACATCCAAATGTTTTTAACCAAAACAAGGAGTGGTGATAAACATCGGAACACATCCAAATGTTTTTAACCAAAACAAGGAGTGGTGATAAAAATTGGAACACATCCAAATATTTTTAACCAAAACAAGGAGTGGTGATAAACATCGAAACACATCCAAATGTTTTAACGAAAACAAAGAGTAGATTGAAGGACAGGAAACATCTTACCTGGAACTTCTCTAAATGAACCATACATACAATATCGTGCCTGCATAAGAAAGAAACTCAACAAGCATATCATAGTAAGAGTGCATGTTCTATGCAACTGTAGTGACAGCATGTTCTAGGCGAAATGAATTGGAAGCATGTTCTATACAACAAAGGTGTAGAAGCATGTTCTATGCACGATCAATAGCACATAACGCGTATTCTATGCAAGATTAACAAATGCATGTTCTATGCACGATCAATAGCACAAAATGCATATTCTATGCACGATTAGCAAATCCATGTTCTATGTAACATTGGAAATTGAAGCATGCCTTATGTAAGTGTGAAAAGTGATACAAGATCACATGTAGAACGCACGTTCCATGCAACGATAAAGAGATGCACGCTAAAACTAACTCAGTCGCAACTTCTGATTCACCTCTCAAAAGAGTTGCAACAAGTTAAAAATGATACACCTCATTGATGTTGATTAGTGATGAGTCATCATGCACCGAAGACACGGTTTGGGGCTTCCGCAAAGGCAATTTGAGCTTAAAAGTGAACTTTTCTTGCACTTTCTGGAGAACTAAGGACACAAAATAGCAGAAAAACACCAAAGAGGAACACTGGAAGCTTGTCGGCTACACCTGAAGGTTGTCGACCACCGATGATAGTTTCGGGCTATTTTGGTCATTTTATGTCGGGTCTTTATATTTACACACCCAAACTTCATTTCCCCACACTCCCATTGCCAAAAATCCTCCCTTTCTCTTTAGACACTTTTTCCCTCTAGATCTACGCTTTATACGCGTTTTCCAATGCCCCACGAACGTTTGATTTGCTAAAACCTCTTGATTTCCTTCGTTTTGAATCGATTGAAACTTGATTTCAGTGCTTTTTTCTTCATTTTCACCGCTTGAGGTTTGTTTCCCTCGAATTTCTATTGGGTTTGGTGCCTTTTCCCGGGCTTTGACTTTTTCTCCCATTTTCTCTCTCTTAGGGTTGACTTTTGGCATTTTCCACCCATTTTCCTCATTTTCGCCCACTTTCTTCTCTCATTTTTAGATGGCGGACGACATACCACATGACGAAGCTTTCCCGGGGATGGAGGCGGATCCCGAGCCTGTACCACTACCACCCAGGGTTCGACCCTTTGATCCAGAGATATATCATCCTGAGACACATGTACTACTGCCTGACATCATCCATCATTTAAGAGGATTTGCACGAGGCGTGCCAGAGGACCTGCTGCTGCGAGGGCCTGAGTCTCATTATCCTACGGCGCCAGCAAGGTGTACACTGCATTCTTACATTTTCCTCAATGTACCCTACATTTCTTGCATAAATCACACTCTCGTACTGTATTTCTAATACTGCTTTTTATCAGCTTGTTTCAAACACATTCTTGCACTGTATTTCTTACATTGTCTTTCATCTGCTTGTTCTGATTATAGGAGGACTCACACTCTATCAGAGGATATGGAGCCACATTCGCAAGGGAGTGGTACACGGAGCTTCCCGTCAGCGTCCACCAGATTGTCGATGAGGCTGGCTTCGGCTTGTTCTGCATGGGGCTATCGCGTCTCATAGCAAGTAGGCCCTTACTTGGCGCACTGGTAGAGAGGTGGTGAGATACCACCAACTCTTTTCACTTTTCTACCACGGGGGAGATAAAGATGACTCCCCATGACTTTGCCATGCTCACTGGCATAGAGGTAGGGGGTTGTCCGATCCCTTACGATGCAGACATGGGCAAGTGTGTGGCCGCTTGGATCTACCTGTTGGAGGCTCATCCGTGTATCTTTCGGTTAGAGATGGTGCGATACACGTGGTTCTCAGAGCATTTCAGAGGGACAAACCCAAAAACCCTAGAGGAGATCGAGCAGTATGCCCGAGGCTTCTTGATGTTCCTCTTCGACACTATTTTATTCACCGACAGGGCGAACACTGTCGGGCTATATCTCTTGAGTGCCTTGGTGGACTTGTCTCAGGTCCAGCTTTACGACTGGGGCGACGCTGGCTTGGCCACCTTGTACGGGTACATGAGCTCGACATCCTGTAGGAGCGGGAACAGAGTCAGCGGCTACTGGAGAGCTTGGGAGGTATGCTTTACTTTTCTGCTTTGCATTTTCTGCCGTACTTTCTACTTTGCACTTTCGGTACATTGTACACACACAATCTACTCTCTACTTTACACTTGTACTTTCTGTATGCTGTACACACATAGTCTGATCTCGACTTTGCACTTTTACTTTCTGTATGCTGTACTACACATTCTGCTTTCTGCATTTTCTTTATATTCTGCATTCTCTACACATTGCACACATATTTTGCTTTCCGCATTGCCTGTGTTTATCTGTTGTATACTCACTGTTGCCCTTTTGCTTTTTGCAGCTGTGGGTATATGCATATTTTCCCGCCCTTGCCCCAGAGCTGGAGGTGGAGATGCCCCCTATTGTACCTTACTCTCGTCAGTACAACGACAAGTGTGTGAGGAGAACTAGGGAGACCTTTCCGTTCTTCCGCCGGCACTTTGACACCGTGACCGCGACAGAGGTAACCCAAAACTCATGGTTATTGCTACTTTTCTTCAGCTTTGCTTCATATTGCATATCTAATGGCAACTAACAATCTGTGCATTCTCTGTTTACAGATCTCGTGGTAGCCCTTGATGACGATGCCTGAGGGAGTCAGGAACAAGTTTGTCGACGTTTGGGGGGCTTCCCGTTATCAGTTTGTAGTCGAGGGCCCGGTCTGCCGAGCTTGGTTCTTAGGCAAGCGCTTTATACACCAGATGTTAGGTTTACCACAGCAGGTAGTTCCCATGCCGCCTCCGCCATCCATGCGGGCCACAAAGAGCCTCTCCTCCTAGGAGGTGATTGATTTTACTCAAGGCGTGGACGCCGGCTACTTTCTCGGAGAGAGGGATTAGGCGACATTTATCCAGACGCATCTCATGGCTCCCTTGACGGGTAATCGCGCTCTTACAGAGGGAGCAGCAGACGCCCCTTCGACGAGTAGGGCTCGAGCGCCGAGGGGTAGGGCCATAGGGGTGCCCCCTGCTAGACAGGGCTTCAGCTGGCCAGAGCTTCTGACTGAGTTGTCATGTTGGCGATACACCGGTGAGGCTTACTAAATTCTGATTGAGCCTCCGGCGAGCTCTCGACTCACCTCCGATATGTACTATAGTTTTCATTTTCCATTGTCTCTCAAATATTCATTTCTTCCGGACACTGATCATTCCCAAATGCATTCGCAGGCACCTCCAGGATACACTGAGTATCTGCTGGAGCTTTTAGGTTCTTTTGAGGGCATGATCTTGAGGAGGGAGGCACTGCTCACCTTCCATGACATTCAGGTAATTTCTTTAGTTTTCTTACATTGCAATCATCAAATTTCCACTGATACACTGAAACTAACATTTCAACTGAAAATTTTCCCACACTACATTGATACACTGCATCTGAATTCTGTATTTTCATACTGTATTCATGTTTTGTACTTGACCACTGCATGTACTCATTCTGTGCACCATATTTACATCCGATACACATACTATCCCTGACATATACCAACTGCCTTTTCAGGTCCTACCTTTACCGATAGCACCGGTGGCGGCAGCTGTAACAACCCTCACTTCAACTTAGTCATACTTGCATACATTTATGTATGATCTTGTCTTGTTGTGTGCATTTGCAAACCCTGTCTTGTTTTGCTTGAGTGTTGCTGCATGCTTTGTTCTAGCCTGGGGTGTTGCCGAGGTCTTCTTAAGCCTAGACGCCTTGGAACCTTTCCACACTTAGAACTATCTTGGAACCACTTCTGTTGACCTCCATCTCCACCCTGGCATATTTGCCGAGATGTCGCTATCTAGGCCGAGGTGTGCAGCACCAAGGCCGAGATGTGCATCATCTAGGCCGAGATGTTTATCCTTGCACCTAGTGATTTTGTTCCTGGATTGGTATGACCTAGACCGAGGTGTGGCACATCTAGGCCAAGGTGTGGCACAGCTTAGTCAAGTGTTGTCCTTCCAAGCCGATGTCATTGTTACCCTACTTACCGAAGCTTTGCCCTTAGCCGAGATCATCACTTGCCGGAGTGCTCTTGCCATCTAGCTTGTTGAACACACTTTGTCATGGTCTTGTCTTGTCAGCCAGTCACCTTTTTTAGTAGAGCCAATTAGCCAATGCCACGTGTCCCAGCAGAGGGTTAAGTCAGTGACTGTCGAGTAAAACATATCATTTTGTATCAAATCTTGTCTTTTAGAGAGAGAGGCTCTAGGAAGGAGAATGAGAAGTTTTGAGTGAGAGAGTAGACTTCCAAGCTTGATCATTGGAGTTTGAACTGTTAGATCCTAGTTTTGAGGTTAGAATCTTAATCTACTCTTGTTGTTCTTATTGATCGTTTAGCTGCATTGCACGATCGAATCTGTTTTGCATGCCATGCATTGATTTAAAGTCGGTTTTAGTAAGAGAAAATAGTGTTCTTGTGTTCTTGAAGAAAAGTCTTGTTTTGATCTGAAAGTTTGCATCTAGAACCATGTTTTTGTGTTTGTTCTCACAAGATCTTTGAATATGGGTGCCTTGGTCCATGTTTTCAAACTCATAGCACGAAATCTCAGACCTTGTAATAACAAGTTATGATTTTAGCATGCATGTTCTTCATTTTCTCCATCTTCATGTTCTTCATGTTCCTCCAAGGGAAACCCAGATTTTCCTGACTTCGCTTTTGTATGTGGCCGTCGAGACCACACCTCGGTGAGATGGTGTGAGATCTCGGCCAAGACCTGGTTGGTGCCCAGCACGTTCTCCCGAGATGAGAAATAGTGTTTTTTTTTATTTAACTTAGTTTTGATGAATGCCGAAATCACCCGTTTGCAGGTGAAGCTTATTTGAAAGTACGTTCAATAGACTTTGCCATGTGTTTGTAGGACTTGGACTTGCCTTGACCCCGACGTTTGAAGAACTATGTGAGTGGTATTTTTAATAAAGGTATATTATAATGTTTTGATAAAGTTCGCTTCGCTTCGCTTTGATAAAAGTATTTGCCAAGCATGAATGATTATCCCTATTTTGTCTATCAATTATTAGCTTTGTTTTGGATGACATTCTTGGAAAGTCCCTTGTGCTGGAGGACTCTAAACTTTCGCAGTACAAGTCCTTTTCGTGTTAGAGGACTTTCAGCCTTTGTAACATAGGTCCTTTTGTGCTAGGGGACTCTAAACTTTTGTAGCACTCTTGTTTGAGATATCTCCCTTACCACCGACGGCCTTGTGCGGGTGGGTTCGTTTAATCGATTTCAGGTCGATTATTCCCTTGTTTTTCCACTGACGATTTACCGCGTGGGTTTGTTGTTCGGTATGTCATCCTTTTGTAAAATGCTGGTGCTAGTAAGCATCCTTTGGAACCTTGAAGATTTGTTCGATGAACGTGGTTCATCCCTTGATTTGTAAAGTTTGATATGTATTGTTTTGAAATGACCTCGGCTATTATTCATGCAAACCCTTTATTATTAGTACCATTCACTGAGTATCCAAGCTCACCCTCTCTTATATATATGTAGGTGATGAGCAAGAAGGCGGTGACGCCTAGATGTGATTCGCGAGCTTGTTTTGGATTTTTGTTATGTCGGCTTGACTTGTATTCACGTCGGCAGTCCTGAAAATTATGCTTCTCGACTTGTAATACTTGTATTTTGCATACGTCGGCTTGAGAAGCCTTTCGATCAAGATGTAATAACTACTTTACTTCAATAGTACTAAGTTGTAACCCATGTGAAGATGTTTGCCATTTCATTTGACTTACGCACAGCTCTTATGGACTAATCTGATTTGTTTGTATTGCTTCCGTACTTGTGAGCCCCATATATTTATACTCTGTTGTGTGTGGATTTCGAAAATTGGCCTTCGGTAATCTCGGATTACTGGCCATCACGGCACCATTCTACTAGGGGCGGTTTGGGGTCGTGACAGTAGCAGCAGCAGGACCATCAGTATCCCCTCCAACAGCAAGCAGAGAGAGACAGGTTCCAGCATGCAGCCGAGGCTGAGCTAGGAGCACCCGAGTTGAGAATGGCCCTTCAGAGCCTATTCTAAGCGAGGATGATACCGAGACCAGCGAGGTCGAGGAGGCGACGAGTTAGCACGCTGAGTCATCCGAGAGAGGAGATGATGACACTGGCTCAGATTCTGCCAGTGGTGGTGCTGATGTCGAGGAGGGCTCCGAGGCAGAAGGCAACGATAACTCTGGTTCCGATTCTGATTCAACATCTGGTTCAGATAGCGGTGCGGATGGAGACAGCTCTGCAGAGTTCGCTCCGCCAAGGAAGAGGACGAAGAGGGCCTCTAGAGCTTGAGATAGCTGGCGCTGATCTTCTGTATTTTTGCTTAGTTTCTTTTTTGCTAGTAGTGTTAGCACTTTGTACAGTTTTAGAGAGGTTTTATTTTTTCTTTAAAAGTTGTACTCTTTTGTAAAAAGTAACCATGATCGGAATGAAAACAGTTTTTTGATGAAAAAGTGTTGTTTTTTGCATTTTGAGCACCGCATAGTATAAAAACAAGATTGATCTTGATTAAAAATTGCACATTGCATTGGCACTTTCTTAATCAGGTAATGAACCGACCAACACTTAACAAACAAAGTAAGACAACTCGATAAACAACTAACAATAACAACTCGAAAAATAATGTAACAATTTGACAAGAAAAAACAAAACAAATACAACTCGATCAGCAACACACCAACTTGATAATCAATACAAATACAACTTGATAAACAAATTGAAACAACTTAAAAGCGACTCAACAAAACTACTAAAACAAGACAGCAGAATGCACCAAGAGTAGAACAAAACATAGGTTCTCATCACTCTCAATATACAGGTGAATGACAAAATAAACCAAGAGGGCATCGGCCACAAATAGAGACTGTCGGCCACCAGTGGTAGACGTCGGCCACTAGTGGTGGCTAGTCGGCTACAAAAGTGGCCTGTCAGCCATCACCACTGGCCGATAGGCCATCAATGTTAGGGACCTCTAGATTGTTGCCACCTGTCTCCCACTCAGTGCCTTATCTTATACAAAAGATGGGACTACTATTCCCGCTAAGTCGTTCTTCACTGTGTTTTCCATTCCTCCACGCCGCGGCTAGGTGTTGGAACCTGTTTACACATGTTTTCAGCTTTGGAGGGCAAGAGATATGCCCTACAATTGAGGAATTTCAAGTTTTGATAGAATCCCGACGTGACGAGGAAACCTTGCCTCAGTCCCGTTTTGCTTACATCCAAGCTGTAGGGAGGATGTGTGGACTCACTTTACACGAGGCTCGATAATTGGTTCATAACGGAAAGTTGGATATTCCAGTCTCATTCATCGATTTTCTGACGCCGGTGACCACAGTGACCGTCTTTGGCAGAGTTTTTGGCAACATGCTCTTTGTTTGTGTATGTTGGCTCATTTTCTTCTTGCCCCAAGTTTCGGAGGGTCTAGCATTCGCTTGATCGAAGTGGCTCAATGCTTGAAAGAGGGCAAGAGCTGCATTGGCTTAGCGTTGGCCGAGACTTTGATGGGCTTGGATGCCTTCCATGGGCGGGAGACGACCAAATTCGCAGGAAGTCCACTACTTCTACAGGTAAGGTTTCCCATCCTATCTCATATATGTTTCTCGCATCACTCGACACTTATGCTCTATTTTTCTCTCAAAACCCTTTCTCACTTTTTCTCTCCACGTACACCTCTCTATTTTTTAATCTCTCTTATTTTTCATCCCTTCCCAGATATGGCTCATAGACAAGTTGAAAGTAGTGGACTCTTGCCTTGCATATTTAGCACGAGGCTATTTTTTTCACCAACAGCTAGTTAATTTCCCGAACAAAGGGTGGTGGTGCCATTGGATATGCAACAGGTCTACTGTTGACATTGCTTGGCGTTGCTCCTGGCTTGATCTGCCCGAGAGGAGCTACAGCATGTCTCGGCAACCCAACATTTAGCTGATTAGCTTGACACACTGTGTATTTTACTTCCCATTCAAGTTCAGGCGTTAGCTTGGCCATGACCAAATTTGCCCCGAAGAAGGGGTGGAATACCCAGCTTCATTTCTAATCTGAGGTTCACAATTGGCTTGATATCCCAATACTTGGAGGACAAGAGAACTTCTGGCTCCCCCTCCCAATTTCAATTGCGCCCTTTCTGGTGAGTGCTTAACTTGGCTTGAAGATGAGGCACAGGTTGGGCCTACTTTAGCATCTAAAGCTTCCACGAGCTCATGGAGGGGGCGGAGGAACACCTGACTCATCTATGCCCCAAGTTTATTGATTTGATCTAACTTTCAAGTTTTCCTTTTGAATGTAATAAAAAGCAACTTTGATTTGCTTTGAGAGTTGGAGAACTTTGTATTGGAAATCAATGGAATTGAAGTTGTGAGCAATGAAAATTTTCCTTTTGGTCCAAAAATGGTCTAAGTTGTAAAAAGATTAATTTGAACGAAATCAACTTTTATTAAAACTTTTCAAAACCATTTTCGATAAGGATCACAACCTGACACACACGGAATCTATCCTCGAGATGTACAACCCCGAATCCAGAAAATGAAAAATTGCCCATTGTCTGAATAACACTGCACTATACTGTAACTAGCTCTCATAGTGAAGGTCACAACCGAACTCTCGGATACAGAAAAGACAAAGATAACCTGAACGATCTCATGGACATGACAGTTGAGTTGGAAGTGTTTATGGCTGAAATTCAGAATGAAGTTGCCTACGTATCCCGAAGATGGGAATCAAGCCTTACGTAGTTTGGTTCGGGTTCGCTCGAGTATTAACACTCTCCTTTTACACTCTAACTTTTGCCAAGGCTGCCCTTTCTGGGTTTTCAACCTTGCGAGCTCAGTTTTTCTTTTTTCTAATTTTTTATGCTCTAACTTTTGCCTAGGTTGCCCTTCCGGGTTTTTGGCCTAGCAAGCCTCTCAAGGGTAATATTTCTTCAACTTGTCCATGTTGATTGGCTGGGAGAATTCGAGGCCATCTAGGTCCATAAGAATAACAGCTCCACCCGACCAGATGGTTTTCATAATGTAAGGACCAGTCCAATTGGGTTTGAACTTGCCCCTAGGGTCATGGATGGGAGCTCGGTTGTCTTTCAGCACCAAATCCCCTTCTTTCAGATTCTTGGACTTAACTTCCTTGTTGAAAGCCCTGGCAATTCTGCGTTGATAACCTTGGACATGGTACAGTGTTTTAAGCTTCCTCTCATTGAACAGCATCAGTTCTTCGAACCTGCTCTGTTACCAATTTGCTTTTGCTATCTGGCACTCAACCATAACCCGCAGCGACAGAACCTCTATTTCTATGATAACCCTATTCTGTATTATGCTAATTAATTTTAATTATGATTGTGATTGTGTGTCTAATATGATTTTGGGTGCCATCTATATGATTATATGTGGTTTTGGCTTTATATCTGTTCACCGTAGGAAAATCTGTTCAACATACTATTATAAACTGAAGATTGAAGGCCTTATCGGCCACAGAAATCGAAACTAACTACGCCATTGTGATTGGCGTAATTTTTACAGCCTATGGTGATATTTAATTGAAAACAGATTCAGAACGAAATAATTAGATTCAGAACGGTTAAATTAAGCCCAACTACGTAGCCTTAATCAATTTGATTAGCCAAAACTATAAATAGGCTTATATGCACTCAATTATTTCCTTTTGAGCTCATATTTGCTGAAAGTAAACTCTAGAGAGAGAGTGTGCCAATTGTAGAGAGAGAGAGGGAGCTCAAGCTAGAGAATTGAGCAAGAAGCTTGAAGATCAACTCAAGAATTAACCATAATTTGGAAGATTTGAGCTTCTAGGTGAGTAATTAGACATGAATTCATGAGTTTAAGTTTGGAATTTTGTAAATTCAAAATTAAATGGTGATTAAGAACATGAATTGAGTTGATTATGATGAGATTGAAGTTTATATGCACATGCATGTTTAGAATTTTCATGAATTTGCATAAGCTAGCATGTAACATGTTAATTATGAAGAATTGAGCATTGAAACACACTTGCAAGCATGGTTTTGTTGAGTTTCATGATTATAAGCATCATTGGTGCAATTTGAAATGGAATTGGAGTCAAAAATTCACATGCATGCTTGATTGATGGAGATATGTGGCTTGTATGAAGTTTGAATGCATAGGTTTTGACCATACAAGAGAAATGTTGATTAATTGGAGAATTAAATCATGATTTTGAACAATTGGCCTCATATTACTTATATCCTCATGATATATATTGTGTTCCCACGTTTTTTAACCAAAAAATTGAGTTTTGGACCTTTGAATGTTAAGTTTGAGCTTCAAGAACAGTTCTGGAAATTCCAAAATTTGGCATATTCGCTCGAGCGTGGTAATGTCCGCTCGAGCGTGAAATATTAGTTTCCAGAACTTTTGCAGACATTGATGTCTGCTCGAGCGGGGAGAGTCATGCTCGAGCGCCAGCCATGTAGTTTGAATTCCAGCTTGAGTGTCCGAAGTTACGCTCGAGCGTAAAAATGTGGCAACCAGTACTTTTGCAGACCAAAGGGGTCCGCTCGAGCATCGAGAGCTACGCTCAAGCGGGGAGCCCTGTTTCTGAAACATTGAAATGATGTTTTGTGCTTCATTTTCCGTTCCCTCTTCATTCCTAAGAACTCTTAGGCATGCATTAAGCATTATAAATGGATGTAGAAGATAAGAAAGAGGCCTAAGAAGAATATGTGAATTAAGAACGGATTGAATCGTTTGTGACCCATGTGTGTTATGTAATGTGTAGGGTCGAGCTCAAGGGCAAATCCACCAGTCGAAAACAGTGAGTAATATCTTAGTAAAGATATTTGAAGTATGTCATTTGTCCAATTGTTTACTCTTATTGGAGTTTCATGAGTTTGGTAATTTGAAAGGTGGACAATATTTGTCATGCTGAATGGTTGAGCCCAAGGCCGATTGACATGAATGATTGGGCCAAAGGCTGTTTGACACGAATGATTGGGCCAAAGGCCGTTTGACACGAATGGTTGGGCCAAAGGCCGTTTGACATGAATGATTGGGCCAAAGGCCGTCTGACACGAACGATTGGGCCAAATGCCGTTTGATATGAATGAATTGGGCCCGAGTCCATTGGTTAAAAACAAGTTGGCCAAAGGCCGTTTGATATGTTCAGGCTCGAAGCCATGTAACGTACCAATTGGAAGCATGAATGGGTTTAAGACCATTTGATATATCTGTTTCGAATTTCATTCATGTGCTCTCTTTATTTGATATTATTCACTGGGCTTTCGCTCACTCTCATTCATGTGTCTATAGGTGAGCCAAGAGATGTCCAAACCCAGCCTCAGTGATGTATGTGAGGAATAGTCAAAGGTTTGAGAAGTCAGCCCAAACGTCTCACGCATGAGACTTGTTTTACCCTTTTGTTCTTTTGTTATAATTTTGCTATGTTGGCAATGATGTTGAATCACCTTTGTACATATATGTTTTGAATTTGGCTGACTAAGACTTGAATGATCATATGTGTATGGAACCTTAAGACATTTTCTTTGGGTGTGAGTTATTAATAAATATATTTTTGTGATATGTTGATGTGCCATGTAAGCATAACTCTATGGACAAATTTTTAAGTTGCTTCTAATTCGGCCCCTTAACTCTGCTCTAATATGTTTTATTTGGTTTGAGTCCATAGGTAATCTCATGATTACTGGTCGATTATGTCCTTAACCCATAGGGGCGGGTTCGGGTTGTGACAGAGTGGTATCAGAGCACGAGTTAATGACTCACACACTTGTCCAAATGAGTAATTAGCATCTAAAAAAGACCTAGGATGCATTCATGTGATAAGTATGAATCTGAAAGCATCAAGAATGTGCTTAAATGCTTCGAGATGAATGATTATATGCTATATGTTTGTGATTTACTTGCATTGCAATTATTTGAATATGTATGCTTTTTGGTATGTGGTATATGCATACTTGTGAATCTTTTGTATAAAGAATAATGCAAGTCTAATCAGATGGTAAGAACGAGAGGTGATGAGATAGAGGAGTCCTCTACTGCCAGAATGGATAGGATGGATGGAAAGAGTGATTCAGGAAATGGCAGAAACATTGAGGCAACAACAACAGTGGCAACAACA
This sequence comes from Camellia sinensis, assembly GCF_004153795.1. Classification (NCBI taxonomy): domain Eukaryota; kingdom Viridiplantae; phylum Streptophyta; class Magnoliopsida; order Ericales; family Theaceae; genus Camellia; species Camellia sinensis. Next base: position 1,670,097 of record NW_021024905.1, on the reverse strand, counting down.
GTGGTAGCAGCCACATCCTCCACCTCCACCTCCACCTCCGGCACCCCCTGTGCCAGACTTACAAAACGATGACCGAATAATATCCCTCACCAAAGAGTTTAAGAAAATGAAACTGCCATAGTTCCATGGGGGATTAGAACCATTGAAGGCCGAAGCATGGGTTTTCGGCATCGAAAAACTGTTTGAAGTGTTTCCTTGTTTAAAGACACAGAAAGTACTTTAGCCACCTTTACGCTAGAAGATGAAGCAAGAAGATGGTGGATGTTAACGCGTGAGAATCATAAAGACATTGGCCGGACGAAATTCCTAGAAATTTTCTATGACAAGTACTTCCCACAATGTGTTCGTGACAGGAAGGTTTCATGGAACTTAAGCAAAACAACATGACAATAGCTGAGTATGAGGCCAAGTTCACTGAGTTGACCAGATTTGCACCACATGTGGTCGACACCGACTACAAGAAAGCGAGGCATTTTGAAAGTGGGCTTCGTGATGATATCTTAGAGAGAGTGAATGTCCTCAAGCTGGAAACCTATATTGGGGTGCTAGATCGGGCCATAATATCAGAAGCTAACATAGCTAGACAGGCCAAAACAACAATTTACTGGAAAGGTAGTAAGAGACAGGGCTTCTTTTCAAAGAAGAAATTTTCAAAGAAGCAGAATTCGGGTTCCTCAAGTACTTCGAATTCTTCCCGAGATACATCTCCAATGTGCAATATTTGTAGTAAAAGGCATCGTGGAGTTTGTTACCGTATGTCAGGAGCTTGCTTTAAATGTGGAAAAATGGGGCATATGGCCAGAGATTGTAATCAGAACAGTGGAAAGTTAGCTACAAGCTCTACTGCATCGATCCCGAAACCGGGAAATACTACGAGATCTACTACTATCGGAGATACCGTGAGGCAATGGAGAGTTTTTGCGCTTGTTCTGGGCGATACACGGAATGCTGAAACCGTCGTCTCAGGTACCATCTGTATATGTAATCAAGATGCTTTTGTACTAATTGACTCCGGATCAACACACTCTTTCATAACTTGTGCATTTGCATCTAGACAGAGTAGATCTCTAGAATCATTGCCATACTTGCTATGTGTATCTGCTCCATCCGGGAAATCTGTGTTGTGTGCATCTGTATATCGATTTTGTGACATGCGTATTGGGAATGCTATTCTGTATGTGGATTTATTGCCCCTGAACTTTAGACATTTTGGTGTAATCCTGGGCATGGATTAGTTAACTAAATATTGTGCCACCATTGATTGTGTAACAAAACGAGTTGTATTTAGACCTCCAAAACAGGAAGAAAATTGTGTTTGTAGGTAACGGGGTAGTGCATCCACCTTATTTGATATTTGCAATGAAAGCATGTAAATTGATCAAGAAAGGGTGCCAGGGTTATTTGTATTGTGTGCTATCTGAACAATTTGAGAATGTTGAATTGAACGGTATCCCTATTGTTAGAGAATTTCCAGATGTGTTTCCAAATGAATTACCAGGGGAATTAGTGGACAGGGAGATAGAGTTTACTATCAAAATTGTGCCAGGCACTCAGCCTATTTCTAAAACTCCCTACAGAATGGCTACTGCTGAGATGAAAGAATTGAAAGAATAGTTGCAAGACTTACTTGATAAAGGATTTATACGACCTAGTACTTCACCATAGGGTGCACCAGTGTTATTTGTGAAAAAGAAAGATAGAACCTTGCGCTTGTGTATTGACTATCGAGAACTGAGCAAGGTAACAATAAAGAATAAATATCCCTTACCTCGTATTGATGACCTGTTTGACTAGTTGCATGGATCACAAGTGTTTTCCAAAATTGATTTGAGGTCCGGGTATCACCAGTTGAAAGTAAAAACAGAAGATGTTGAAAAAACTGCGTTTCGAACAAGGTATGGTCATTATGAATTTCTTGTTATGCCATTTGGGGTGACTAATGCCCCTGCAGCATTTATGGACCTAATGAACCGAATTTTTAAGACCTACCTTGAAGAATTTGTTGTAGGTTTTATTGATGATATTTTGATATATTCAAAGAATAGACTTGCACATAAATAACATCTGAGGACCGTTTTGCAAACACTTAGGGAAAAGAAATTATTTGCCAAACTAAAGAAATGTGAATTTTGGTTGGATGAAGTCATCTTCTTAGGGCATGTTATCAACAAGAAGGGAATTTCAGTGGACCCGCAGAAAGTAGAGGCAATTATGAATTAACCTACACTGACAAATGTAACCGAGGTCCGCAGTTTCATGGGCTTAGCTGGGTACTACAGGAGATTTGTGAAGGACTTTTCAAAAATAGCTGTGCCTCTAACCCAACTGACATGTAAAGGGCAACTGTTTGAATAGAATGACGAAAGAGAATCTGCCTTTCATGAACTGAAAACGAGATTGACCACTGCACCAGTTTTGACATTACCATCAGGTACGGAAAACTTTGTGATTTTTAGTAATGCATCTTATAAAGGTTTGGGTTGTGTATTGATGTAGAGAGGAAGGGTGATTGCCTACACCTCCCGGCAGTTGAGGCCACACGAGAATAACTATCCAACACATGATTTAGAATTGGCCGCAGTCATATTTGCTTTAAAAATCTGGCGGCATTATTTGTGTGGGGCAAAATGCAAAGTCTACACAGATCACAAAAGTATGAAGTACTTCTTTACACAGAAAGAGTTAAATATCCGACAGGGAAAATGGCTCAAATTGATAAAAGACTATGACCTTGAGATTCAGTATCACCCTGGGAAAGCCAATACAGTTGCTGATGCCTTGAGCACAAAATCGATTGGGAGTTCGGCTTGTTTACTCACTGAACAGAAAGAGATCTTACAAGATTTTGAGAAGTCCGGGATTGAAGTGATATTGTGTGAACGAGGTGAATTGATAGCCGCCATTTCAACCAAACCAGCAATCATTGATGAAATTAAACAGAAACAGAAGGAGGATAGATTCCTTAAAAAGATAGTTGATGAATTTGAAATGAATCCGAGACCGGAATATAGGGTGGTAAATGAGGTGCTGAAATTTCAAGACAGATTGTGTGTTCCAAACATTCCCGAGTTAAAGAGAGAATTCTAGATGAAGCCCATAAGTCAGTGTTTGCTATGCATCCGGGTAATAACAAAATGTATCGGGATTTGAAACAAAGCTATTGGTGGCCCAAAATGAAAAAAGAGATTGCAGAGTATGTGTCCAAGTGCCTTCAATGTCAGCAAGTTAAAGCTGAACATCAGAAACCGGGTGGCGTACTTCAGCCTCTCAATATTCCTGAAAGGAAATGGGAGCATGTGACTATGGGCTTTGTTGTTGGTCTACCTCGCACTCCCTGAGGTATGGACTCTATTTGGGTTGTAGTTGATAGACTGACTAAATCTGCACCTTTTCTGCCTATTAAAATTACATTTGATGCTTATAGATTGGCTACTATATATATTGATGAGATTGTTCGTTTACATGGAGTTCCGGTATCCATTGTCTCAGATAGAGATCCGAAATTTGTGTCTAGATTGTGAAAAAGCCTACAAAGAGCTATGGGAACAGAATTAAGATTCAATACCACGTTCCATCCATGAACCGACGGGCAATCAGAACGAACAATACAGACCTTGGAAGATATGCTTCGGATGTGTGCTTTAGATTTCCAAGGGAGTTGGGAAGATTATTTGCCACTAGCAGAATTTGCATACAATAATAGCTTCCACTCCAGCATTGGTATGGCACCATACGAAGCTTTGTATGGTAGAAAGTGTAGATCACCAATTTGTTGGACAGAGGTTGGAGACAAGGCCTTACTTGGGCCTGAAATTGTGCAAGACACTTTTGAAAAGATCAAAATTATTCAACAAAGGCTCAAAACTGCTCAGAGTCGATAAAAGAATTATGCAGATGTTCGAAGAAGACCTCTTGAATATGAGGTCAGTGATCATGTGTTTATTCGAGTGATGCCAATGAGGGGCCAAGTAAGATTTGGAAAGAAAGGTAAATTGTCGCCCCGTTACATTAGGCCGTTCCAAATTCTAGAAGGGCATGGTCCTGTTGCTTACCGAGTCGCTTTGCCACCGGGGTTCGAACAAATGCACAATGTATTCCATGTATCAATGTTAAGGGATTATCTTTGAGATCCGTTTCATGTAATTGATTATCACCAAATAACTCTTGATGAAAATATGGAGTGCGCAGAATGGCCGAAATGAATCATTGACTGGCAAGTGAAACAGTTGAGAAGCAAGTCCATCTTGATGGTGAAAGTGGAATGGAAAGAACACTATGGGAAGAATGCTACATGGGAAAAAGAGGATGAAATATGACTACGCTATCCACATTTGTTTCCCGACGAAAGTAAAATAAGTTTGGAGGACCAAACTTCCTAAAAGAGGGAAGACTGTGATAACCCTGTTTCGTATTATGCTAATTAATCTTAATTATGATTGTGATTATGTGTCTAATATGATTTTGGGTGCCATCTATATGATTATATGTGATTTTGGCTTTATATCTGTTCACCGTAGGAAAATCTGTTCAACTTACTGTTATAAACTGAAGATTGAAGGCCTTATCGGCCACAAAAACCGAAACTGACTACGCCATTGTGATTGGCGTAATTTTTAGAGCCTATGGTGAAATTTAATTGAAAAATGATTCAGAACGAAATAATTAGATTCAGAATGGTTAAATTAAGCCTAACTACTTAACCTTAATCAATTGGATTAGCCAAGCCTATAAATAGGCATATATGCACTCAATTATTTCCTTTTGAGCTCATATTTGCTGAAAGTACACTCTAGAGAGAGAGTGTGATGATTGTAGAGAGAGAGAGAGAGCGAGCTCAAGTTAGAGAATTGAACAAGAAGCTTGAAGATCTTGAAGATCAACTAAAGAATTAACTATAGTTTGGAAGATTTGAGCTTCTAGGTAAGTAATTAGACATGAATTCATGAGTTTGAGTTTGCAATTTTGTAAATTCAAAATTAAATGGTGATCAAGAACATGAATTGAGTTGATTATGATGAGATTGAAGTTTATATGCACATGCATGTTTAGAATTGCCATGAATTTGCATAAGCTAGCATGTAACATGTTAATTGTGAAGAATTGAGCATTGAAACACACATGCAAGAATGGTTTTGTTGAGTTTCATGATTATGAGCATCATTGGTGCCATTTGAAATGGAATTGGAGTCAAAAATTAACATGCATACTTGATTGATGGAGATATGTGGCTTGTATGAAGTTTGAATGCATAGGTTTTGACCATACAAGAGAAATGTTGATTAATTGGAGAATTAAATCATGATTTTGAACAGTTGGCCTCATATTACTTATATCCTCATGATATATATTGTGTTCCCACGTTTTTGAACCAAAAACTTGAGTTTTGGACCTTTGAATGTTAAGTTTGAGCTTCAAGAACAGTTCTGGAAATTTCTGAATTTGCCATGTCCGCTTGAGTGTGGTAATGTCCGCTTGAGCGTGAAATATTAGTTCCCAGAACTTTTGTAGACAATGATGTCCACTCGACTGGAGAAATTCACGCTCGAGCGCTAGCCATGTAGTTTGAATTCCAGCTCGAGCGTCCAAAGTCACCCTCGAGCGTAAAAATGAGGCAACCAGTACTTTTGCAGACCAAAGGGGTCCGCTCAAGCGTCAAGAGCTACGCTCGAGCGGGAAGCCCTATTTCTGAAACTTTGAAAGGATGTTTTGTGCTTCATTTTCCGTTCCCTTTTCTTTTCTAAGCACTCTTAAGCATGCATTAAGCATTATAAATGGATGTAGAAGATAAGAAAGAGACCTAAGAAGAATTTGTGAATTAAGAATAGATTGAATCGTTTGTGACCCATGTGTGTTATGTAGTGTGTAAGGTCGAGCTCAAGGGCAAATCCACCAACCGAACACTATGAGTAATATCTTAGTAAAGATATTTGATGTCATTTGTCCAATTATTTACTCTTATTGGAGTTTCATGAGTTTGGTAATTTGAAAGGTGGACAATATTTGTCATGTTGAATGATTGGGCCCAAGGCCGTCACGAATGATTGGGCCAAAGGCCGTTTGATATGAATGATTGGGCCAAAGGCCGTTTGACAAGAATGATTGGGCCAAAGATCGTTTGACATAAATGATTGGGCCAAAGATCGTTTGACATGAACGATTGGGCCAAAGGCCGTTTGACATGAATGATTGGGCCAAAGGCCGTCTGACACGAGTGATTAGGCCAGAGGCCGTTCGATATGAATGAATAGGGCCCGAGGCCGTTGGTTAAAAACAAGGGGCCCAAAGGCCATTTGACATGTTCAGGTTCGAAGCCGTGTAGCGCACCAATTGGAAACATGAATGGATTTAAGACTGTTTGACATATCTGTTTCGAATTTCATTCATGTACACTCTTTTTTTGATATTATTCACTGGGCTTTCACTCACTCTCATTCATGTGTCTATAGGTGAGCCAAGAGATGTCCAAACCCAGCCTCAGTGAAGTATGTGAGGAATAGTCAAAGTTTTGAGAAGTCAGCCCAAACGTCTCACGCATGAGACTTGTTTTACCTTTTGTTCTTTTGTTATAATTTTGCTATGTTGGCAACGATGTTGAATCACCTTTGTACATATATGTTTTGAGTTTGGCTGACTAAGACTTGAATGATCCTGTGTGTATAGAACCTTAAGATATTTCCTTTGGGTGTGAGTTATTAATGAATATATTTTTGTGATGTTTTGATGTGCCATGTAAGCACAGCTCTGTGGACAAAGTTTTAAGTTGCTTCCGATTCGGCCCCTTAACTCTGTTCTAATATGTTTTATTTGGTTTGAGGCCATAGGTAATCTCATGATTACTAGTCAGTTATGTCCTTAACCCATAGAGGCGGGTTCGGGTCGTGACAATTTCGATCGGCAGAATAGCCTCCATCCCATAAGCCAGAGAATATGGAGTTGCCCCAGTAGATGTTTGAATTGAAGTCCTGTAGCCCCAGAGAGAAAATGGCAATTTCTCTAGCCAGTCCCTGTAAGTCTTAACCACTTCCTGCAAAATGTGCTTGATGTTCTTGTTGGCGGCCTCAACAGCTCTGTTGGTTTGCGGGCAATATGTGGATGACTTATGAAAAGTCATGTTGTACTTCTCCAACAAGTCGATCACTTCTTTCTTGAAATGGGAGTCATTGTCTGAAATGATCTCATTTGGGACCCCATAACGACAAATGATGTTATTCCTGATGAACTTGGCTACATGCGACGCTTTCAGCACGGCATAGGATTAGGCTTCGACCCACTTTGTAAAATAGTCTATTGCCACCAGTATATACTCATGCCCATTAGAGCCTTTCAGCGTAACTTCCCCAATAACATCAATTCCCAAACTGAAAAAGGCCATGGTGAAGTCATGGTGTATAGCTTCGACGGTGGGATATTCATGCGATTTGCATGAATTTGGTATTTGTGGTATCGCCGAACAAAACCGATACAATCCTCCTCCATGGTTGACTAGTAATAGCCCCGCCTGAGAATATTCCGGGCTAGTATTACTCTGCTCATGTGCGCTCCACATTCTCCCCTATGGATGGCCTCCATTAGGCATTTCGACTCTTCTACATCAACACACAGCTTGTGCATTCCTAGATGACCCCTTTTGTGAAATTTACCTCCACAGATGATAAACTGAATGGCCATTCGTCATATTATCCTTTTATCTTTGGCATTTGCCCCTAGTGGATAAGCTTCCTTTTCCAAGAAGTTCCAGATATCATAATACCAGGGGTGCCGATCTTGTACTTCATCTATTGCGGTAATCAACTCATAGGCCAGCGTATACCTCTGTTCAATAATGATCGAACACATCCGGACTTCAAATGGGATGTCTATCATGGAAGATAGAGTTAATAAAGCGTTAGCGAACCTGTTGTTCTCTCTTAGCAGATGCGTGAAGGTTAGCTTCTTAAACCTAGGAATCAGAACGTCTAGGGTTTGGTTATAGATTTTCATCCTTTCTTCCTTAACCTTCCAGTCTCCTTTTGCTTGAGACAGAACCAAGTTCGAGTCCCCAATGATGTCCAATCTTTTTGCCCCTAGTTCTAGGACGGCTTCCAATCCAGCAATACATATTCTGCTTCGTTGTTGGATACTTTGAACTGGAGTTTGAAGGCTAAGGGTATATGGGAATTGCCGGGTGTTATCAGCAACACCCCTATCCCATAACCGTACTAGTTAGACGCTCCGTCAAAGTACATTGTCCAAATCTCTTCCTCGACTTGCAGAATAGCCTCATCTGGGAATAGGTATTCTACTGCTTCATCCACTTCCACTGGGTGATCTGCCAAAAATTCCGCTACAGTTTTCCCCTTAACTGACTTGCACGTGACATAATTCAAATCAAATTCGGAGAGAAGAAGCAGCCAACGAGATAGCCTACCCGTAATTACTGGTTTCTCGAAGAGATATTTGATGGGATCTAATCTCGAAACTACAATTACGGAGTGAGCTAATAAGTAGTGCCTCAACTTCCTGGTGGCCCATACCAAAGCTAAGCAAGCCTTTTCCAGTGGCATGTAGCGGGTCTCATAATTCAGCATCTTCTTACTCAAGTAATAGATGGCTTTCTCCACTCTATCCTCAGATTCCTGAGCAAGCATGCATCTCATCGTTGTGTTCGTTAATGACAAATACAAAATCAACGGCTTCCCAGCTCTAGCCGCGACAACACAAGCGGGTTTTATAGGTATTGCTTGACTTGCTCAAAAGTGAACTGACATCGATCATCCCATTGGAATTTCTTTCCTTTCTTCAGGAGAACAAATAGTGGTTCACAAGTCAAGGTTAATTTAGAAATAAACCGTCTTATGAATTGCACTTTACCCAGAAAGCCTCGCACCTCATTTTCAATCCTTGGTGGTGGCATTTCTAGGATGGCCTTGAGTTTGGAAGGATCAACCTCGATGCCCCTCTATGTGATCAAGAAACCCAGCATTTTCCCTGCTGTTACGCCAAAAGTGCACTTCTGTGGATTCAGCCTCAACCGACATTCTCTGATTCGTTGGAAGAATTTCTTCAAGGCGGTGTGGTGGCCTTCTCTTTCCTTGGACTTGACAATTAGGTCGTCCACATACACCTCAACCTCTTTGTGGATCATATCATGCAAGATAGTGTTGCAGCCCGTTGATAAGTAGCCCATGCATTCTTCTACCCAAACGGCATCACCCTGTAGCAGTAGGTTCCCCACAGCGTGGTAAAGGCAGTCTTCTCGTTGTCCTCGGGCGCCATCAAGATCTGGTTATACCCGAAAAATCCATCCATGAAGGAGAGTAGTGCGTGGCCTGCGGTGAAATCCATCAATTCATCGATGTACGGTAGAGGAAAGTCGTCTTTCAGACTAGCTTTGTTCAAATCTCTAAAGTCCACACACTCTCGAATTCTGTCATCTTTCTTCGGTACCGAAACAATGTTGGCTTACCAAGTCGGATACTCAGATACTAGCAAAAACCCTGCATCTATTTGCTTGGTGACCTCCTCCTTAATTTTCAAAGCCCAATCCGGGCATATTCTCCGAAGCTTCTACTTGGCGAGTCGGGGTCAAGAGGGATCTGGTGCTGTACAATCTCAGGATCGATTCCAGGCATGTCTTTGTAGGACCACGCGAAAATAACTTTGAAATCTTTTAATAAAGCGACTAAGCGCTCGTATTCCTCCAAAGATAACGTGGACCCGATCTGGACCAGATACGGATCCTTCTCAGTACCCACATTAATTGCAATGATTTCATCAACAAGGGGTTTTACAAACCTCTCATCCTCTCGATCAATCAAATGTTTCAAAACCAGAGGAATTCCTTCCTCTTCGTTTTTATCAAAATTTTGAAAGTCATGATCAGTGCAATACACAAGTGGCACCGAGAAGTACTCAAAAATTGCAGTGGTATTTACATTCAAAAGTTCCAGCTCATCCAATTCCTTGGTTACAACTGACTCAAAAGAAAAGGAAAAAGACAACCTAGACAAAACTACGGCATCTAGGTTATCAATCCCAGGAATACTGGACTCCGACTTAGAAGAATTGGAATCCGATTCCAACTCCACAGACTCTATAGAATCAGATTCTGGCTCACTACCTGATTTAGAACTACTGGACAAAAAGCCTTCCTCTAGCTGCCAAATGAGAGATGGTGCGTTAGATGCATCTAGAATACCGCTGGAAGGGTCCACACCTGATTGGTCTCCAATCATGGAAACGGTTAGGTCATCCCTCAAGCACTCTAGATCAATCGGAGGATCCGAAAGGAGACATACCAGCGCTGCTCCTACCTCAAGTTTACTGGTATTGGACTCACTTTCTATTCTTTGTTCAACCTCAGCAGGTAATTCAGTCTGTTCCTCTGTGGCTTCACCCTCTTGCAGCTGTAAGTCGACGAAAATCTCGAAGCCAGGTAGACGCTGCTTCTCAGAGTTCAACCATGGTTCAGAAAAGCCGCAAAATGAGAAGTCTCCCCCCTCCCAGACAAAGAGGCCATTCGGAGTTCCCTGAATTGGCCTATGCACAAGCTCATAGTGCTTCCCACTTTGCTTTGCTTAGCTTTGGCTCTTCTTGCCATTTCCTTCCTTTTTCTCACCCAGTCCTCTTTGGTAGGCTTGTAGCTGAGACCAAAGGTATATGGGTTATGTGGCACTTCGGCTAGTGCAGTAACGCCCTTCCGACCACTCTTCTTTCCTAATCCCATCCTGGGCACATGTTGTAACTTGTTCATGAGGTAGACAGATGGTGCACTGATGTACAAGCCCTCATTAAAAGCTAGGATATTCTGCACCACCTAAGCCTCAGCCAAGGTAAAACCAGACAAGAAAACATACTCGTCGCCATGTACAATCTCCAGTACTAGTGTAGTAACTTCCGGCGAAGGATGTATAGATGAATTTCCAAACACAATGGCCACCCCCTTCCCGTGGGGGTACTTCAGCATCTGATGAAGAGTGGAAAAAGCAACTTTCACTTGGTGCAGCCATGGCCGTTCAAGGAGTAAGTTGAAAGTGGCCGAAATGTCTAGGACGTAAAACTCAATATCCTGTTGTTCCGGGCCAACTTGTACTCTGACTTGCACTGGTCCCATCACTTCTCTGCTCGTGTTGTCGTACGCCCGGATCACCTAGGCCGTAGGTACAAAGTCTGTTGGCTTCAAGCAAATAGCATACGCTGTGCGCGACGGACAAACATTGATCGCAAACCCGGTGGCAACCAATACAACCGGCACCCACTTCTCTCTACATTCAACGGAGATGTATAAGGGTTTGTTATGCATAGAGCCCTCGGGCGGCAATTCCTTATCTGAGAAGGTCAAAGTCAGCAAAGCACCTTCCGAGAAGACAAGTCCCACAAATTGTTCTGGGGTTGTGTCGATAGACAGCTTGGCCTTATCCATTGCTAACAGGACAGCTTGCCGGTGCACGCGTGAAGCCATAAGCAATTTTTCTTGGATCTTCTTGGATCTTCTTTAACTGTTTCAGCACAGCCTCTTCCTTTAACAATTTTTCCCTCTGTTTTTCAACCTCCTTGTCCTTTCCAGATGCTTCGGGTTGGTCCAAGTGTGGGGGCTTGAAATACCGCCCACTTCTAGTCATATGATCCACCTCCTCAGAATACCAAGTATCGTTTGGCAGGTCTTGACCCCAGTCCTCATCAGTGTGGGCAAGATGCAGATCATCATCTTCCCACCATATTCCTCCGGTAACCAACATGCAATTGTCCGGTTCCGTTGTAATTACTCTCACAAAACAATCATCCCCCGTAGGGTGTTTGGCTTTTCCAGATTTCTAATCATTCTAGTCTATTTCCTGTTCAAACTGCTTCAGTGCGACTTCTTGCTCTGTAGATAGTTACATTGAAGTAGATATTTACATCAAAGAATGGAGGGAGGTTGCAGAGATGATTATGCGAAGTTGATTAATTGGTTAGTACAAACAAACCTGATATTTAAAACATAAATCATTGAAATAAATTAAACAGCCCCCCAAATAGCATACAATAGTGCTGAAATTAAGCTATAGAAAGTGAGCAAAATGAAATAGGATCAAGTTAGTAAACAAGTAGAATGAAGGGTGGCTAACCCCTCCACTTTTACAACTTTAAATCACATAGTTTAGATGTTGAAAAACAGCCACAAAACAGTCCCAAATCAGCCCCAAAACAGTGGGAAAAATTAGCGAAAACAAGTGGGAAACACAAGGATTCAAGCTTGGAATAAGGTTCAAAGAAGGGTGATTAACCCCTCTACCTTTAGGTAGCTTTTAATCACAAGTTTCAGCCCTCAAAACAGTACCAAAATAATATGAAAGCACAAGAAAAAGATGAACAAAGATAGTAAGGAAGCTTTACCTCTTGTAGAGAAGTGTTCTTGTTGTAAATCAAACTTGATTCCAAAGCACCCTTAAGTTTGAGTATGATTTTCAATTCTCAAATCAAGATCCAAGTTCAAGCTCTTGTATAGTATGGATGGATGGAAGAACAAGGAAGTACAAAGATAGTTTCAACTCTTGGATATTGCCTAACACCTTGATATTTCTCTTTGTTGATATTTCTAACTTGATATTTCTCTTTGATATATGATATTTCTAACTTGATATGGTTTACTTAACTCTTGATAATGTTCTTTTGTCTCTCTTAAAACATCACTTTGAACCTTGTATTTATAGGCCTTGAGTTGCTGCTCCTCAAAATATCAGCACATTTGGACAGCTTTGAAAAGTCAAAAGGGGCGGCATGACTCGGTGAGGTCTGATCGGACTTCAAAATCTACATTCAGGCCCGACTTCAAACAGGCATATCTCCATCATCTGGATTCCGTTTTAGGTGATTCTTAAGTCTAAAATGAAGCCCCGGAAGTCCTATTTCCAATGGAGGTAACCTCACATATAAATTCTAAGTGTGATAAGAGATATATCTATTTTATTGAAGGTTGCTTAGTTTTGACCTTATCGGATTTATACCTAACTTCAAACAGCCATATCTCCCTCATCCGGACTCAGTTTTAGGAGATTCTTGAGTCTAAAATGAAGCCCCGGAAGTCCTCTTTCCAATGGTGGTATCCCCATAGCTAAATTATAAGTGTAGAAAGAAATAAGCCTGATTTAATGAAGGCTGATCAGTTTTCTCTTAACGGTTTTATACCCAACTTCTCCCCAACTAGTTTTCTTCCCTTTCCTCCGATTTTCTTCAACTCCAAACCTTTCAACCAAGATTTTTAAATATTTTTTTATTTTCAAAGAGTTCACCTCCCTTTCATTTATTTCCACTTTGTCCTTGCTCGGTTTACCGACAAGTGCAGTTTTAAATGAAATATGAGCCTCGAAACATCGTAGAAGCATTTGGACAAATATTTTGAAAGAGGGTTTTCGTTTAAAATAGTTTGGCCAAAATGGGGTGCAAGGTTTGGGATTAGAGCTTGAATCCAAATTTCTTCGATGAGAATTCAAAGATTGCACAATGTAACTTTCATCATTGGGTGTTCGGAATAAAGCGCCTAAGCCTTACGAGCGGTCAAAATTGAGGTGTCTACAGCGAGAGATTTGTATATGTATACATATGTGTATATGTATTGTATACCTATGTATTATATATATTTATTTGCGTATTTTTGTCACAAGAGTGGCTTGGCTTAGTGGTTCGGCTCAGTGGTTAAGGATTGAGAGGCTGAGCTTGAGGTCAAAGGTTCGAGCCCCCATAGCAACGGGTGTTTCTTTTGTTTTGTTTTGATTTTATGTATATATGTCTCATATACCTATGTATTATATTTATATTTGTTTGAATATTTTTGTCACATGACTGGCTTGGCTCAGTGGTTAAGGACTAGGAGACTAAGTTTGAGATCAGAGGTTCGAACCCCCGTATCCATGCATTTTGTGTTTTCCTTTCTTTTTGCATGTTTTGCGCACGCGTGCTGACGTCAGCAGACGAAATATGCCTTCTTAGTAACGACATCTTCCTGTTGACGACCACAAACAGAATATTCTTCGAATCTGTATATGTACCGTATGTACATATCTGTATGTATTTTGTCTGTACATGAATATATGTATGTCCTATGTACATATCTGTGTGTATTTTGTCTGTATATGTATATATGTATACTGTATGTACATATTTGTGTGTATTTTGTCTGTATATGAATATGTGTATACCGTATGTAAATATCTATGTGCATTTATATATGTGTGTGTGTTTGTATATGTGTCTCCGTATATGGTTTAGCTTGCATGTGTGTGCCTGTATACGTATTTGAACACCATTCCCTATTAGAGGCATCTTGGTTGTGTTTGCAATGAGTTCCTAGGAGACCAACTGTGACGGTGGAAACTATAGTTCGAATGGCAATGCCTAGAACGCAAAGGTTTAGAATTTCTGAGACTAAAGTCTAGTTCAAATACCCAGGGGTGTATCCCCGGCTTGAAATCTGTATGGCAGCCCCATAGGTTGAGGTAGCGTGTATGCGCCTTAATTCTGGATACTGAACCAACCTAGTCTGTCACCCCGTTAGAGAATAGGAAAAGTTATGAACATGATCAGGAAGGAAAGCGGCATCCATGGCTTCTACATATAGAGGTTACCCCTTGTCAACATTTAAGGGCCTTTGAGCTGTGAGTTGAAGGTAAGAGTTCGAAGAACACAAGAGGAAGATGCCTGTCAGAGTAAAGCGGTCATCGCCACTCACCCCATGAGGTGCTTTTTAAAGCGCCGTTCTGCTTGTTTATTGCACTACATTGCTTGTAACATGTATCATATCATCACACTTATTGCATTTATTTACATCTTGTGTTATCTTGTATCATTTATCCTTTTTCGCTGAGCAGCGTTTAGGATCATTGTCCCCCCGGGGCTTTTCTTAGGACCTCTTCTCACGATTTCATGCGTGGTTTGAGTGCTCCCTCCCTCACACAATTACAGAGTGTTTGGAATTTTTCTCAAGATGCGTGGAATGCGACCCTGAGCAGTTTTCTCAAGACCTTTTCTTACAAAAAAAAAAAGAAAAGAAATCATTCTACTATGTCTTCTTCCACTCGCGTGAGACGCGTTTGGACTTTGAATCCACTTTTTCTCCTTTCACGTGAAACGTGTTAGGATTAGATGTTTACCTGGTTAAAACCTTTCCCCTCTCCGTATAAGATACGGTTAGGTATGCTTATTGGTTATACCACTTTTGCTCCTTTCTTGTGAAATGTGTTAGGACGTGACGTTTACCCGGTTAAAATCTTTCCCCTTCCATATGAAATATGGTTAGGAACGTCTGTCGGTTATACCACCTTTTTTCCTCTCGCTTAAGATGCGTTTGGATTGGTTCACTTTTCTTCTCTCGCGTGCGACGCGTTAGGATTTCAAATCGATTAAAAATAGTAGGTGCGTCTGTCTGTTCACACTATCCTTCCTCCTCTCGTGTGTGACGTGTTAGGATTGCAAATCGGTTAAAAACAACAGGTGCGCCTATCTGTTCACATCACCCATCCTCCTCTTGCGTGTGACACGTTAGGATTGCAAATTAGTTAAAAATAGTAGGTGCGCCTGTCTGTTCACACCACCCCTCCTCCTTTCGCGTGTGATGCGTTAGGATTACAAATCGGTTAAAAACAGCAGGTGCGCCTGTCTGTTCACACCACCCCTCCTCCTCTCGTGTGTGACGCGTTAGGATTGCAAATTGATTAAAAATAGCAAGTGCGCCTGTCTGTTCACACCACCCCCCTTCTCTCATTTGTGCGGCATGCATATTTGTATGCGATGCACTTTCTTCTTACATTTGTGCGTTATGCACATTTATATGCGATGCACTCCATTCTCTCATTTGTGTAGTATGCACATTTGTATGGGATGCACTTTCCTCTTGCATTTGTGCGGTATGCACATTTGTATGTGATGCACCCCCTTCTCTCTTTGTGCGGTATGCACATTTGTATGCGATGCACTTTCCTCTTGCATTTGTGCGGTATGTAAATTTGTATGCGACACACTCCCTTCTTGCATTTGTGCGGTATGCACATTTGTATACGATGCACCCCCTTCTCTCATTTGTGTAGTATGCACATTTGTATATGATGCACTTTCATCTTGCATTTGTGCGGTATGCACATTTGTATGCGATGTACCCCATTCTTTCATTTGTGTGATATGCACATTTGTATGCGATGCACCCTCTTTTATTTCATATCATTTGCATGAGGCTTGCCTCACTATAGATTACGTCTTGCATTGTACACGTCATGCATTTCCAAAATAAAAGAAGAAAAAGAAAAAATCGACTTTCACTTGCATTAGCATATCATTTGCATAGTTAATATTGCATCACTTGGCTATAATCTATTCACATCACCGTTTGACAGAGTTTATGCTAGCTACCACTTTTTGGGTTGTAAAAAGCACTCGTTTGTACTGGCTCTTTTTCGGGATGACGAAACTATCCCTTTCTCAGGTTGGCAGTCCAAACCATTATTGGTTAATACCTCCATTTTCGTGGATTGTTGGTTAAGACTATCCCTTGGTTAATACTTTCCTTATTTTGGGACCATTCATCGGTTACATTTTGTTCTCTTACGTGGATGTATTCAAGTTGTATTCCTTGTTATGTTTCATATTACTTGTTGTATTGCATTAGTGATATACTTTTTCAAAAAAAAAAAGAAGACAAAAAAAAATAAAGTTCAATTTTCAATTGCATATCATTTACATTCTGTCCCTGAACTATGCTGGTTTGATTCCTTGCAAAGGGATACGTAAGCAATCTTCGGGTTCAATTAATTGCATCTGCATCTTGTTTGTTTGCTCAAGTCTTACGGCCTTGTCAAAAGGGTCGTCTTCGGGCTTTGACATTCACTCACGTCAGGAAATGACTTCTTGTCAGGAAATGACTTCGAGCTCTGTCAAAAAGGGACAACTGTAGACACCCCATTTTGATCGGCCCTAAGACTTGGGCGCTTTCTTTTGATTACCCGATGATGACAATTAGAATGTGTTTCTCACAGAATCTTCAGTAAGAGAGATGAAATTTGAGCTTTAGTCCCAACATTCACACATTTTTGGCCAAATTATTTTTCATCCAAAATTCACCAATCTCCACTACCAAATTTCCTACAAATCAATCCTCACTCATTAGCCACTTTCATAATCATACCCCACCATCTCCACTCACCACCCACTTTCATAATTACATCCCACAATTTCCACTCACCATCCACTTTCATAATCACACCCCACCATCCCTACTCACTAATTACATCCTACCATCTCCATTCACCACCCACTTTCATAATTACACCCCACCATCCCCACTCATCATCCACTTTCATAATCACACTCCACCATCCCCACTCACTAATTACATTCTACCATCTCCACTCACCACCAACTTTCATAATTACACTCTACCATTCTCGCTTACCATCTACTTTTATAATCACATCCCACCATCTCCACTCACCATCTTTTATAATCATATCCCACCATCTCAACTCATCATCTATTTTTATAAATCACACACCACCATCACCATTCATCATTCACCTCCATTGTACATTGTCTCCCATTAACTCCATTATCTTCCCAAAAATGCTTCACTTTATCTTCCACTTTGTCCTTCACTTTGTCTTCCACCATTGCCCACTTGCATTGGCTATATAATGAGAGCTCTAGCCTTGAATTTAAGAGAATGGATTTTGAAGAAGAGAAGTGTAGGGAGAGAATACAAAAATTGTGTTAGAATTTGAGAGAAAAAAAGTCTTACAAACAAGAGAGTTGTTTTGTCAAACTAGTGAAGTTACATAGCCTCTTACATCTTACCTTCCCTTGTCAAAAACTACTCAAAACTTTAATCAAAGAGAGAGTATTCTTACTAAGAAAAGAGTGATCGTACCCTTGTTCAAAACTGTCATTCCAAACTCAAATTCTAATTTCAAATTGAGGATTGAGAATACATTTCCTAAACTTGAGGGTGATCAAGAAGAAGTTTGGAAATCAAGAAGTTCAATATTTCTTTGGAAGGTGAATTTCTACTCTTTCATTTTCTTATATTTTCTATTTTCATATTTATTTTCTTACTTTATATTTCATAGTGTTTTGTTATAATCTAAGTGGTTTGTTTATTTCATATTTATTTTCATACTTTATATTTCATAGTGTGTTGTTGTAATCCAACTGGTTTGTTTAACTCATAATTGTTATTATTATTATTATTATTATTTTTATTTTCTTATTTGCTTGCCCTTATTTCATACTAGTTGTGCTGTAAGCTAACCGGTAGTAGTTAGTTGAGCCACCTACATATTTCTTATTTGTTCCTCTTTTTTTTTTTTGGTTTCGCAACAAGACATGTTTTGCTCGGCCTAGTTGACCGGCCGGCCTATTTGGCTAGTCGATTAGCTTCTTTCGGACAAGATGGCGTAATCTCCCAATGGTGACCAATTTCCACCAACAGTTCCAAGGAACATGAAGCTTTTATTTTGTTTATTTTTATTTTGTGTGTTTTGTGAAGTTTTATTTTATTTTATTGCAATATTCCCTCCTCTCCCTCTCTAATTTGATTTACAATTATTTTTTCAAGTGTTGTAATAATCCCTCTCCCCGCTTCTTGCTATCCCATTCTTTTGCTTACTTTCCTTATTTGTGGATATGCATCATGTTTATTTTATTTTATTTTTTTAGTATGTCCTTGCTTTGCATCCATGTTTCATGCATCTTGATTTGGCTAATTTTGCATTTGTGGATTTAATCAATTCTTATGTGATTACGTGTGCTACCTCATGTTCTTGAGATAATTCACATGTCATATCTTAGAAGCTGAATCTTTAGTTACATCTCATGAGTGAATTGCATTAGGATTTTGTATATGAGATCATGCATGTTTTACTAACTTTAGTTTGTAGCTTGTTCACCGGACGTTAAACATGTAAGTTTTTATACTTTAGCATCTCGTTTGTGTGTGTTTTTCTTACTATGTTTAGCATTCTACGATGAGGCTATTTGCTTCTGTGATATAACTCTATGAATGCCAGTGGATAGAGGTTATGTCGCTTAATTTGGAATGATATTGATTTTCATATTTGTAAACTCAATTTATTTGGATAAACTCTTTCAAAACTACATGAAATCAAGTTGTTCCAAAGTGGGTGATATAGTCTATACTTGTATGTTTGACATAGTAAATTTTAGAATTTATTAAATAATCAGAATATGAACATATAAAGAAAATAAAATTCATATCATGGTTACTAAAGGCGATCTTTTGATCGGGTGAGCGGGGGTGCTCAATTAATGACCTTTCCCTCTCATACCTAAGGTTCCGAACCGAGAAAACTTTGGTTATGACGAATAGTGGCTTCGGCACGAGTCATGAGTTTCCTAATTTTCCAAAATGTTAGGTGGCGACTCTGAGATCTGATGACGCAGTCCATTTGTGACAATAATTTTGTAATAAAATTTATTTTCTATAAAGTTGTCAAATCTAGACTCTCATCTATATTTCACATTGCACTCATGAGACTAGATCAAAGAGATCAAGGGAGTCCGAACTGTTTAACGCGCAGGTACCCCCCGGGCATTTTACAGCTAGTCACTACATTTTGGAGCTCTGCTAACCAAAATTTTAAAATCTTATCATGTCAGACTTGTAGATGAAGTAGAGGTGAAAATCACTTCACCGATTTCAGAGTATGCACTGACCTGAGCTGGTGGTGGTGGTGAAAACTTATTGGGATCTATTAATGTTGCAAATGCAAGAATAGATGATTCTCCCGAAGACCCCAATGATAATGCCATGTCACAAAATGAACAACCTTAATACTAGACTAATTATTTGGCGCTATAACAAGAATGACACAATTAGCGCATACAATGGGAACAACAAATGGCTAATCAGTTCAATGCATTGGGTAATCGGTTCGATGCATTTGCCGCCACTCAGAACTCACTAATTGAACAATTTGGTGAGTTTCTTCTAGACACTAAAAGACGTGATGAAGTGACAAGCAATTGCATTGATCAGATTGGCCATCGAGTCACTCAAGTCTAACATCACTACTTCCTTCCACTTCCACCACCACCTGACAATGACGCTTAACTTTTTTGGATGAGCGATTAAATGGTTGACGAATGTTGTGGTTTTTAGTTGTGTTGCAGATGTACTTGTACTTTCTGTTCTTATTTGTCTGTTTCCTTTCTCTTTTTTTTTTCTTAATTTTTTGATTCATGGATGTAAGCACCATTTACATTTTGTGTATTTTTTTTTTTTTGGCTATAATTTACTGCTGTCTGTTTTTTTTTTTTTTTAAATGATTCACCTAACTGTTTATTTTATTATTTTTTTTAATTACTACCCATTGGGTTATGAAGCATGGTGTAAGAGTATCATCTTCAAAAGTGTATGTTGTATTAGTGCAACTGTAATTGTTTTTTTTATTTATGAAATGTCAAATATAAATGTTATTTTCTTGGACAGATAACAAAAGAGTAAAAAGAAAGAAAAAACAATTCTAATTAAATTTTGATAGTGTTATAATAAATTATTAGAGATGAGTTTAAAAGGACTGTTTCCAAATTTGAAATTTAATATGGAAGAAAACATATTTTTGTTATTTTCTGTGAAAGGTACAATTAATTCGTCATTACCAATTTTGAAGAATTGACAAAAATATGTAAATTAAAGGACCACAATTTTTTTTAAAAAATTATTCTTTCTACGTCCAAATGCTAATTGGATAATACTTTAAGAGTATAAAGTGTAATTTATCTTTAGGTGCACCACGATGCACCTAAAATTGGCTCTCATCAGATCGTTTGTCGACAGTAATAAATGTGAGAAAGTATGTTATAATTACTGCACACAATTTAATAACTAAAATCAATAAATTGTTTTGCTTTCACTTTTGTATTTTATCTTCTTAATAATTAGGAGTTTAGTTTGGCTATTTTTTACACCTCCATGCTCAATATAGAACAGAACATACTCTCTATCCATCAAATAATAGTGTCTCATTTCTGCAACATTATATATATGTTTCTTGTAGGGATGGTATGAGATAATTATAATCTATGGGGATATATTTCTTGAATGGTAATACGTAGCCAAGGTGGCACCAAAGTGCCAGCAGAGGTGCCACAGGTCTTGATCATGGTGCCGAGGTGATCTCAGCTAGGCCGAGGTTATCTATGGAGATATCGGAGTCCGAGATAAACGGATAAGTTATAAGAGTCCTAGAATGGGGGAGGACTTTAGCCTGGATAAGGATAAAGGTCTTAGAGAGTTTATCTTTATCTATTGGAGAGTCCAAGATAAGCATTGAACCAGAGTCCATTGAAGCTAGACTTCTACAGGGATCAAGTCAGTGTTGGTTATAAAAGTAAGGCACCATTGTGGGTCTAAGGTACGCTTTTTATATTCCGACTTGTGAGTTAAACACAATTGGTTATCTTTGAGAGATATTGATTACTGACTTAATCGTCGGAGTGCCCCTAGGTGGAAGAACCACCACCGGAGTCTCATTTTTCTGTTACAGGTCGTTCGAGCGCAATCTATTCTACCGGTGTTCTCCAGCTGAGTACCTGGTTGGCAGTGTGGTCAAAAAATAGCACCCACAATTTGGCACCGTCTGTGGGAAAGAAAGGAGAATAGATGGCCAACGATAGACAGAAAGAGAAGATTGGGGACAACATCCCTACTAGAAGTGGTAAGCACTTTGATCCCAACGTAGATGAGGATAATTGCAATGAAAAAACTCGGGATCAGAATCCCGGAGAGAAGGACGTCAGCCAGGAGGGAGACGTACCAAAGAAGGCAGACCGAGGTGGGTATTATAACGAGAACGACCTCCAGGTATGGAAAGATAGATGCCTGTAGAGGGACGAAGAGATGAAGGAAATGGCGAATAAATTGGCGGACCTGCAATCAGTCGTCAATTTCATGATGCAGAACAACGTCATGCATCCACCGTTTCCGTTACAAGATACGCCAATTCCAGTGGCCAAGAACTATACCCAGAAAGGGGGCCAGAGAACAATCCCTACAGTTCCCCACCCAACACACTAGGACCAAGGAACACTCTCACAAGCCTTCAAGGGAGGTCAGGCGAGGAGAGTCAACGAAAGGAGATTCTCAGAGGATGCATCGTACCAAAGAAGCTGACCCCAAAGAACATTGGCATGTTCAAGGGAAAGAACTTTGGCTTGACGCAACTAATGGAGAAAGGTTCAAGAGGACTCATAACGATACTGGGAGTAGCGTACCGAAAAGGCTGAAATCTGTTGATAGCCAAGCTCCTGGACGGACCAAGGAGGATTTGAGGGATTACCTCCAGAGGAAGCGACAAGATGCCGAGGTAAACTCACCGGTCAAGCCGAGAATGATGTTCTTGGTTGAATTGGACAAATTTGAGGCCCCGAAAAGTTTCCACATGCCGAGATTCCAAATATACGACGGTAAGTCTAACCCTAACTTTCACGTCAGCTTGTACCTAAACTCAATGGCATTATACATCGGGAACAAGCCATTGCTCTGCAAGGTGTTCCCCTCATCCTTTGAGGAGATCGCATCAAACTGGTTTCACAAGTTGTCGAAAGGAACTGTAAAAAGCTAGGAAGGCTTGGCCGAGATGTTCATGACCAGGTTTGTGACAAACAAACTATAGCCGTTGAGGGTGGACTTCCTGATGGCTTTGAGGATAGGCGAGGATGAAAGCCTCAGGGCTTATGCCAAAAGGTATTATGAGGTGTTCAACCGAATACCAGGATGTAACCAAGAGGTGGCGGTCGTGTCTTTTAAGAACGGCCTGAAAGATGATTGTCTGCTTCGAAAATCACTGGCAAAGACGCTACCAAAGAGTATGAAGGAACTTATGGCCAGGATAGAAAAGTATGCCAGGGTCGAGGAGGACAAGTCGGGGACAAAAGCGTCAAAACAAGAGAAGAGAAACAGCTCGCCGAAGCGAGGCCGAGGGAATGGTGGATACAATAAACAAGAGACAGGACTAAGGGCTGCCGAGGAAGTTACAACCATATTCCGAATTTCGATTTACAAAGTATTAGAGAGAATCCGAAATCAGCCCTATTATAAAGCACCAGAGAAGCTTCCTGGTGAATTTATGAGAAGAAGTCTAGGGAAACACGGTGCCTACCACAATGAGGATGGGCATCTAACTCAAGGGTGCAGAGCCCTAAAGGCACATCTAGAAGACCTGGTAAGACAAGGTCATCTAAGGGACCTGGTAGATGAAACCAGGACAAGGGAAGAGCAAGCGAGACTGCCTCAGGCACTGGCAGCACCACCTCCACCAGCACCACAACTGCAAGCAGGCGGACGTCGAGTTATCAATGTGATTCACTCGAAGGTCAATGAAAACGAGATACGTGGGAAAACTCAGAAGGTAAAACACTTGCAACATGTGTACCAGGTCTGGCAGAAGAGACCTAGGGCAGACGGGTGCCAGGGACTGGTGGCGTCCTTTACTGAAGATAACCTAGAGATGGTGCAGCATCCACACAACGATGCCTTGGTAATATCCTTCTAGATTGGAAAGTGCTAGGTAAAGCGAATTCTGATCGACTAGGGCAGCTCTTGTGACATCATGTATGTCAGATGTTACAAGGAGCTGGGCCTTCACCAAGATGATCTGGAACAATCTAATGGTCCAATGGTCGGGTTCAATGGAACGCCGACGTGGCCCTTGGGAGTAGTAAGTTTGGAGGTGCAGGCTGGCACCAAGAAGGTAAAAATTGAGTTCACAATAATTGACACTCCCTCCCATTACAATGCTATCCTGAGAAGGCCATGGCTGCATGCAATGGGGGTTGTTCCCTCAACATTGCACTAGCTGTTGTGATTCCCAACAAAGCATGGAATTGAAGAGGTCAGAGGGGATCAAGTGCAAGCAAAGAATTGCTTCATGGCAGCAATGAAATCCACCTGCTACATACGAGAAGCAAAAGTAACAGAGATTGAAAATAAGGACATGGAGGTCCTTGACGACGTCGGCAAAGAACCAGTTGAGAAAAGTGAGGAAGTCCTGAAGAAGATCTTAGTCCAGCAAGGGGATGAAGAGTGCTTCTTCCTCTTCAGCTCAGGCTTGGCCGAGGAAGAAGAAAGGGAATTAGAAGCATTCTTGAGAGCAAACCTTGAGGTGTTTGCTTAGACACTGTAAGATATGCCTGGCATTGACCCCGAGGTCACTTGCCACAAACTGAATGTGGACAGGTCGGCTAAACCTGTCATCCAGCAAGCAAGAAGGCCGACTTTAATGCATGTTGAGGCAGTAGAAGAGGAAGTGGATATACTTCTAGAGGCCAGAGCCATTCGAGAGGTAAACTACCCGATATGGTTATCAAACACGGTTGTTATGAAGAAAAAGAATGGGAAGTGAAAGGTCTGCGTGGACTTCACCAGCCTGAACAAGGCTTGTCCCAAAGACAGTTTCCCACTACCCAAGATTGACCAATTGGTGGATGCCACTTCAGGGCATGGAAGGATGAGCTTCCTGGACGCTTACAGGGGGTACCAACAGATAGCCATGTACCCCAAGATGAGGAGAAGACTGCATTTATCACTTCAAAAGGGCTGTATTGCTACAGAGTGATGCATTTTGGGTTAAAAAATGCAGGAGCAACTTACCAGAGATTGGTGACTAAGATGTTCAGGCATCTAATAGGCAAAACAGTAGAGGTATACATTGATGACATGGTCGTGAAGACTAAGGAACCTGAAGATCATTTGGCCGACCTGAAGACAGTCTTTGACATTTTAAAGACATTTCGGTTCCAACTCAATGCATCAAAGTGCACATTTGGAGTTGGGTCAGGGAAGTTCCTGGGCTACCTGGTCACCAAAAAGGGCATTGAGGCAAGCCCGGATCAAATCAAGGCCATTCTGGAGTTAGAGAGCCCAACGTCAGCAAAGCAAGTGCAGATACTGACTGGAAGGGCTGCAGCCCTAAACAGATTCATAAGCAGAAGTTCTGATAAATGCAAAGCTTTCTTCAGTTTAATAAAGAAAGCCATAAACCTCTTATGGACAGAGGAATGCAAAGTCGCCTTGGCTGACTTGAAGAAATACTTGACCACAGCTCCAGTTCTCTCAAATCCAGTACCTGGAGAGGAGATATTCTTATACTTGGCGGTCTCAGAGCATGCAGTAAGTGCAGTAATAATCAGGGAAGATAAGGGAGAATAGAGGGCAGTTTACTATGTGAGTAAAACCCTAACAGATGCAGAGACTAGATATCTACCTTTGGAAAAGCTAACACTAGCCTTGGTAATGGCCTTCAAGAAACTGAATCTTTACTTTCAAGCACACAAGATTGTGGTGTTAACTAAGCATCCTCTGAAGTCCCTGTTGCAGCAAGAAGATCTGACAGGCAGGATAGCCAGATGGGCAGTGGTGTTAGGCCAATATGACCTGGAATTCAGACCCAGAACAGCAATCAAAGGCTAAGTTTTGTCCGACTTCCTAGCCGAGTTCACACCAGGCGCCATCGTACATCGGGCTCCGTTGAGCCGAGGTATACGATGTCCAGGTGAACAAAGAGAAACCCAGCTGGGGATAGCAAAACAGAGGAAAGAAGAGAAACTCAATCCCTGCAGTATTTACGTTGGCGACTCATTCCGCCTGTTTGTTGATGGAAGTTCAAACCGTCACGGGGCGGGGGTAGGAGTAGTGATAGCATCACTGGATGGGCAAATGCTGGAACAATCCATTCACTTGGGGTTTAAGGCCTCAAACAACGAAGCCGAGTATGAAGCACTGATCATAGGATTAAAGTTGGTAACAGTAATGGAAGCCGACGAGGTAATGGTCTTCTGTGACTCCTAGCTTATCGTCAACCAAGCAACAGGCGAATATGCAGCCCAAGATGAAAGGATGATGGCCTATGTAAAGGAGGTGAGCAGACTGATGGCATTGTTCCAAAATTGCCAACTACAGCAAGTCAGCCGAGATAACAACAACCATGCCGATGCCTTGGCCAACCTGGCTAGTGCAATGAAACTAGGAAAAGCAAGGACAATAATGGTTGACTACTTGTCAAGTCCAAGTGTAGAACCACTGAACACAAAGCATGAAACAATGTGTGTGGAGATAGGACCAAGCTGGATGGATGCAATAATAGTATTCCTTAAAGAGGAGAAGCTGCTAGATGATCATAAAAAAGCACACAAGATCAGACTGAAGTCAGGAAGATTCAGTCTGATAGCAGAGGGGCATCTATACAGAAGATCTTTTATTGGTTCCCTTTTGAGGTGTGTGTATCCCTTATAAGTTGAAGACTTCTTGTATAAAATACATGAAGGAGTATGTGGAAGCCACACTGGGGGTAGGCCACTTACTCATAGGGCCATTACTCAAGGGTACTGGTGGCCTTATATGCAGAAAGATGCTGAAGCCTATGTCAGAAAGTGTGAGAAGTGTCAGAGGTTTAAACCTTTGATACACCAACTAGCAGCAGATTTGAACCCAGTGTCCAACCCTTGGCCATTTTCCTAGGGGCATGGATTTTGTTGGACAACTGCCTCAAGCAACTAGATAAAGGAAGTTCCTGCTAGTGGCAACATATTACTTCACCAAGTGGGTTGAAGTTGAACCCCTTGCAAAGATTCAAGACATTGATGTAACTAACTTCATATGGAAGAACATCATCATTAGGTTTGGGATCCCAAGAGCAATAATAGTAGACAATGGAATGCAGTTTGACAGTAAGCTAATCAAGAGCTTCTGTGCAAATTATAAGATCAAGAATTACTATTCCACTCCAAGTTTTCGTCAAAGCAATGGACAAGCAGAAACATCCAACAAAGTTATCTTGGATGGGATC
Organism: Camellia sinensis; assembly: GCF_004153795.1. Lineage (NCBI taxonomy): Eukaryota > Viridiplantae > Streptophyta > Magnoliopsida > Ericales > Theaceae > Camellia > Camellia sinensis. Next base: position 1,643,293 of record NW_021024905.1, on the reverse strand, counting down.
AAGAAGAGGCTGGAAGCAGCAAAGGGAAAGTGGGTGGATGAGTCGCCCAGTGTACTCTAGACATATCGGATTACGCCGAGAAGATCAACTAGGGAGTCCTCATTCACCATGGCTTATGGTACAGAAGCAGTTATTCCACTAGAGATCGGTATCCCAGGGATCAGAACCCAAGGAGTAGAGAATGGGACTAATGATGCATTTTTAGCCCGAGATCTGGACTTGTTGGAAGAAAGAAGGGAGAAAGCAGCAATTCAGCTGGGGGCATACCAGCAGCAGCTTGCCAAGGCTTACAATAAAAAGGTCAACCCACAAGAGTTTCAAGTTGGGGACCTCGTCCTGAGAAAGGTCGTCGACAACATGAAGGATCCCAGAAAGGACAAGCTTGGCCCAAACTGGGAGGGACCTTATAGAATCATCTCGGTCTTGGGCAATGGGGCATATCGGCTTGAGGACAGTGAAGGCAAAGAGTTGCCAAGACCTTAGAACACTTGCAACCTGAAGTTTTTCTATTATTAAGATTTCTTTTTGTTTTTAAGTTTTTTTTATTATTAGCCGAAGTAATTAATAAAATTTTAGCTCGATTTTTTATTTCAAACTTGTGTAAAACGATTGACCGGTCACTTAGCGATGTTTCTAATTGAAGCATGACAAATAACTTAGACTTATTATATGGCAGAGTTGAATTATACTTGCATATAATAGAGTTGAACTAAGTTGGCGATGTTTCTGATTGAAACATAACGAATAACTTAGATTTATTATATGACAGAGTTGAATTATACTTACATATAATACAGTTGAACTAAGTTGGCGATGTTTCTAATTGAAACATGACTAATAACTTAGACTTATTATATGGTAGAGTTGAATTATACTTGCATATAATAGAGTTGAACTAAGTTGGCGATGTATCTGATTGAAACATGACGAATAACTTAGACTTATTATATGGCAGAGTTGAATTATACTTGCATATAATCAAGTTGAACTAAGTTGAATTAACCTAGATTTGTTGTGTCGATAGAATGAAAACTTTGAATGACACTAAATACGTATCAATTAGATCAACAGACACTGAGGTTGATAACCTTGGCTAATCTCTGTTTGAATCTGATCTCGACGACAAGACCATAGGTACATACTTAATGCGAACATAAGTGAAACTTAAGTTCACATTAGGGGGCAGAGAGTTGGAGAATAATGCTTGGGAGTTGGAATTTACAAGCTAAAGTTGGTTTACACACTTGTTGAAATTTAAGAAAAATTAAGTCGAGGTCATGTTGAAAGGAAATTGGTTTAACACTTGTTGAAATTTTAAGAAAAATTTACAAGTTGAAGTTAAGCCGATGTCATGTTAAAAGGAAATTGGTTTAACACTCATTGAAATTTTAAGAACAATTTACAAGTTGAAGTTAAGCCAAGGTTATGTTGAAAGAAGTATCTACGTACTTGCCGAGATTACCATGTTGTTAAGACTTGGAAAATAATGGAAAACAGAAGTCTTGATAACTAAAAGTGAAATGGCATGTTTTAGATAAACACTTGTGAAAACTTTCTTACAATGTTTTTCAAATGTTAAGACAAGGCCGAGATAAACATTCAGCAGATATATCCGAAGTATTTTTACCCCGAAGAGATTACACAGCTAAGGTGTACTTTGAAGACATGCAAAATATTCTAAGTATGAAATCATACAAGACAGTAAATGAAAGACAAGCATTCAAACACTTAGTCAAAAAAGAAGACTTGCATTCAAAGGGAAAAAAGGCACTTCGGCCTACAAAGAGACTACTTGTTTAGATTACAAAAGTGGCACATCGGCCAAATACAAAGTTAACATTGTTCAAAACAAAGAGATTTACAGCTGTCCAAAAGAGAACAAGTACTAAAAGGAGGAAAAACTAAAGTTTATGCATTTTCCACAGTCTACCCTGCCTCGGCAATTGGCGTTGTGTCAGCCTCGGCAGATAGCTGGACAGATTTTTCAGCTTGGACCTCGGCGTCAATTTCACACAGTGTATCATCCAGGCTCTTGTTAGAAGTCTCGACCTCGGCCTCAAAGGCGGTCTTTTGGACCTCATCCTCCTTATCCTGAGTCAAGTCTAAAACTTGCTCATTCAGAGTGGGGGACTTGGCCCCAATAGCTTCGGTTTCCTCGGTCTCTTTGGCCTCAGCTTCCTCCTCGAACTCAGCTTTGTCCTCGAATTGGCTTGGAGTGGATGGGAATGGCAGAACAATGCAACTATCTTCTCAGAGAGCCGAGTCCTCAGGGACAGCCAACTCCTTTAAGGCAGCCATCCAACAAGGGTGAAACCCTTGTTGCATGCCTGTTTCACTTGCTTTTTGTAGTCCTCGTGGACATCAGCTGCCCCCTCGGCATATGCTTTCTCATCCGCCGCTTTGATCTCGTTGTCTTTTGTGGCCAAGGCAGGAATGAGCTCGGTTTGGGCTTCAGCGGTCTTTGTTTCGTCCTCTTTCTTCTCAACTTCAAAGACCTTTGCAACGGCCTCAGTAGCGCCTGCCCTCTCCCCGGCCTCGTCTTGGGCTTGTTTTGCTGCCTTGGCCTGATCTATCAAAGTCTTCATCTTGGCTTCGGCCTTATTAATGGTCTTGAGCAAGCCAGCAGCCTCCTTTGTCTTGCGGGTCAACTCCTTCTTAATGTTGAAGGCATGTATCACGAAGGAGTGGGTGTGCTGAATCACCTAGAAAAAATGGACAGAATAAAAATTAATAAAACTCTAAGTATGGAAGAACAGAGATTGAAAAGTACCAAGTGTTAGGGGCTTACTTGTACGGAGTGCTGCAACATTAGAATGAAGTTTTCATATTCGCTGACCTCGGCGTTGCGGTCGAGGTCTTTTGGAAGGAGCAAGGCAGTAGAGAGGGCAACGCCGGCTTCAACGTCAGTCGCGCTGTTGCCGACTCTAACTGACTTGTCCTCAATGGTGATTGGAGGGGCCTAGGGGGCATCTGATTTCAGGGACCCAGAGGTCGTGGCAGACTCTGACCTCGGCTTCTTTGACCTGGTGGATTCAGAGGGAGCAACCTCTGCAGGCCTCTTTTCGGTGGTAGAGGCACTTTTTTCTGCCTCAGCCATTTTTGAGATTGGCAAGGTGTCCTCAGAGTCGATCTGAGTAACCGTTGCCTTGGCTTGGGCTTTCTTTAGCCGCTTTGGTTTCGGCTTGGGTTGAGACTGGAAAGATTGAACTGCCACGACATTAAGGATGTCGGCAAGAAGGTCTTCAGCAACGGCCTTTTGTCGCCCCATTTTGTCAAAGGAGATAACAACGATAACTTTAGTGCCAAGGCGGATTGCTGGTAGAGCTGTTGGTGGATTTGCTGGGTCCAAAGACGATGCCTCGGCACTCAGGCGTCTTCGACTACGGGTCCTGCCTGCTGGTGCAAAAAATGGAGCTCGACGTCGGCGTTGGCGTTAAGAATGTGGAATCAGTTGTGGATCAGAAGTAGATGGTTGTTCTACTGGAGCAGAGGTTGATCCCTAATCAGGCTGAGGTGACGAAGTTGAAGCGGGAGTTGTAGAAGCGGGAGTTGTAGCAGAGGGAGGAGACTTGCTCTTCTTCGGGACGTCAGGCAAAATGGACTTGTAGGTTGGGATGTAGTTGAACAGCAGAGGGCTTTCCTCTGGTCAACTGGCAAACCCAACAACCTCTTAAAATCCTTGCGAGGATAGAAGGATTTGCGAAAGTCCTTGGATGGTTGAGGAAGAACTGCAAAATAAAACAAATAAAGGTTAGAGCATACAAAAATATCAAAGCAAGAAGGACTTGAAAGCATGTAAAGGTGACACTTAGCTCTTACTATCTCCCTCTCTAAAAACTGTTCGGCTTAGGGGATAGAGATAAAGGTCATCATTTGGTGGGAACTCCAGTTGCCCGAGACGATAAAGTAATCATCTCCAGCACCCTTGTTGGAATCGGGGAGGTCAGCGATGAGTTTGTATACCATCAACCTCAGCTTAAAGTAATAGATGTAGCCTTTTCTGACTTAAGGCCACACATGGTGTAACAGTAGTGGATGTCGGTGAGGGTAACCCTAGCATTCTCTTTCTTGGCTAAGGCAAGTATACCATTGATAACTCAGTAAGAGTTAACGGCAAGCTACATTGGGTTTAGTTTGTAGTAGCGAAGGACTTCTCGAAAAAGGATGTCAAGAGGAAACCTAAGTCCACACTCTATGAAGGCTACCACTGGGAAGGGCATGGAGTCGTTTGTGGGCATGATGGAGTCCTCATCTCTAGCCAACCTAAGATGAACGTCGGTAGGGATGGCAAACTCCTGCCTAAAGTATTCTAACTTAGTTAGGGTGTTCCCTCCACCTGAACATACCCATGACGTTGGCTAAAGTGGGGAGGGTGTTCGATTTCAGAAGGAAGTGGTTTGTTAAGGTTTAAAGGACCTTGGCAAAACCTAAACGTATACTGGGGCAAGATTTTTTTAGGATCTAAAGGGAATTTGTTTTAATTTTTCCTAAAATCTGTAAGTTCTAAAACAAGTCCCAAACCTAAAACTATGGAAACAAGAATTGAAAGCAAGAATCTAGAAAAGACAACAAGAAAACAGGGCAAAAAGCATGATTCGGAAGCAAGAAGGGATTCAAGAACATTGAACAAAATGTAAACGAAGACAATGGTAATTCACAAGAACATCAAGTATGTGTATGCATGGGTAGACCCAGAAAACAGAGTGGGCAAACACAAGATTGCAAAATAGAAACGTGCTTAGACAGACAAATGATAAACTTCAAAAACGCAGGTAAAGACTGAGTACATTCACGAAAACAGAGTGCAAATGCAACAGAGTTCAAAGGAGAATAAAAAAAACGAAACAAGGAGGGGCAGTGGCTTACCAAATAATGTGAGACCGGTATGAAATTCGCCGGAGTCAGACAGTGACAGTAGTGGAACAACAAATACTTCACAGGAGGAGGTGAACAGAGTGGTTGCAAAAGCTTGAGGAAGGCAGCAATGGAGGTAAGGGATTTTTAGAGAGAGAGAAAGTTGAGAATTTGGAGAGAAATCGTGTTTGCAAAAGCAAAAAGAAGAAGAGAGACGGCGGAATTTTGTGAAAAACACGAAAGGGCGACAAACCACAATGAATGTGCCTTGGATGACGTGCCTGTCAGGCGGCGCACGCAAATGTTGACGCGACTTGATGGCGCATGTCAGGTACGGTTCAATGGGGAAGAAACGCATGGCAAAAACGGTTAAATTACTATGCGTGACAGCTTATACGCATGTAAAAACTCTTGGATTTCTTGATTTAATTAAGCAAAGACCTCGGCTAAAGGGACGATTTCGGCTAAAAAATTTTTGAAAAAACTTGGTTCTTGGTTCTAAGGCATTGATCAAAACCGACTATGAGTCTTGGTCATGTGGAGCCGATTAATGATAACCTCGGTAACAAATGACAAAGCAAGTTTAGCCGACGTGTTATGAGTTCAAATGATATAGGTTCCATCACCTCAGGATGCCGAGGTAATGGAACCTAGGGGGCAGTTGTGGAGACATATTTCTTGAATGGCAACACGTAGCCAAGATGGCACCGAAGTGCCAGTCGAGGTGCCACAGGTCTTAATCATGGCTCTGATTATTTGTGAAGATACCGGAGTCCGAGATAAACGGATAAGTTATAAGAGTCCTAGAATGGGGGAGGAATTTAGCTTGGATAAGAATAAAGGTCTTAGGGAGTTTATCGTTATCTATTGGAGAGTTCAGGATAAGTATTGAGTCAGAGTCCATTGAAGCCAGACTTCTACAGGGATCAAGTCAGTGTTGGTTCTAAAAGTAAGGCACCATCGTGGGTCTAAGATACACTTTTTATATTCCAGCTTGTGAGTTAAGCACAATTGGTTATCTTTGAGAGATATTGATTACTGACTTGATCGTCGGAATGCCCCCGGGTGGAAGAACCACCGCCGGAGTCTCATCTTTTTGTTACAGATCATTCGGGCGCAATCTATTCTATCGGTGTTTTCCAGTTGAGTACCTGGTTGGCAGTGTGGTTAGAAAATAACATCCACATAATCATATCACATAGTTAATAATTTTTTTTCAAACACTAAAAAAAAAAGGTTCGGTTTAAAAATATATGGTTTATTTTTTTTACAAATAAATATAATTGAACAATGTACTTTTAATTATTAGTTTAGTGTTTTTTTATAAATAATATCTACGCATACAGCATACAGTTAAATGTAAATGAACAAAATCACTCAAATCAATCAATGCGTTTTGGTTTGAGTTTTCTGAATTAAGTTTTTTGAAAATTGATTTTTTTTATTTTCGTATTTTTTTGTTTTTAGTGAATATTTTTTAAATTTTAAATTTTTTTTTTACTTTTTTAGATCCGCCTTACTTAGATATATCTAAAAAGTAAAAAATTTGTGAAAAAATATTTTAAAAAATTAATAAATATATAAAAATATAAAAAATATACTAAATTTTTGTTTTTATTTTATTTTATTTATATTTTTGATATTTATTGAATTTTTTAAAGTTTTTTTCACAAAAATTTATACTTTTTAAGTGTATTTATGTTAAATGTGT
>NW_021024905.1:1600142-1624820 GCF_004153795.1 Camellia sinensis | reverse complement strand
GAAATTTCCAGATTTGGCTTAGTATAGAATTTTAAATAAATTTTCAAATACATGGTAAAATCTGTCTCACAGTTTCAGATTTAGTTAGAAATTTGTATAAATTCATCGAAAGCTCGAAAATTGTTTCTAAACATTTCTGGATAAACTAGACATCATTATCAACAACTTTGTAGAATAAATCATCTCGAAATTCTGAGTATAAAATTGTCTAAAAATTCGGGTAACATGCTGGCAGATTCAAGACAGATTTCTCAACACAGTTTCAGATTTAGTTAAAAATTTGTATAAATTCTTAGAAAGCTCAAAAATTATTTCCAAACATTTCTGGATAAACTAGACATCATTATAAACAACTTTGTAGAAGAAATCATCTCGAAATTCTGAGTATAAAATTGTCTAAAAATTTGGGTAACATGCTGGCAGATTCAAGACAGATTTCTTAACACAGTTTTAGATTTAGTTAAAAATTTGTATAAATTCTTAGAAAGCTCAAAAATTGTTTCCAAAAATTTCTGGATAAACTAGACATCATTATCAACAACTTTGTAGAAGAAATCATCTCGAAATTCTGAGTATAGAATTATATAAAAATTCGGGTAAGATGCTGGCAGATTCAAGACAGATTTCTCAACACAGTTTCAGATTTAGTTAAAAATTTGTATAAATTCGTAGAAAGCTCAAAAATTATTTCCAAGAATTTCTGGATAAACTAGACATCATTACCAACAACTTTGTAGAAGAAATCATCTCGAAATTCTGAATATAAAATTGTCTAAAAATTCAGGTAACATGCTGGCAGATTCAAGACAGTTTTAGACAATGTATCAAATGTACATAATCTGAAAATTTTCAATTATATATAAAAAAAATGAGAGGGTTGAGAGGGTTTTTTTTACTTAGTTGTAGGATTGAAATGGGTGATGAGATGATAGAAGAATTTGCTTCCTAAACCTTCTTCTCTTCTTCTCCTTCTGTGAATTTTTCTTCCCTATTTCTTCCTCACCCGTCAAAAGGAATACATGCATGCAACCACTGAAACCTACCCTTCTATGCATGACTACTAGGTGCATTTTATAGATCTTCTCTGAGGCTAGCTCTCTCTCCCTCTCTCTCACACATTCTTTTCATTAATCAATCCATCCACTTTCTCCAAGTTCTAAGAAATGTGGCTTTCCCTAAATTTTATGGTTTCCTAATTTCTAAGAGATGGTGGGTTTGGTAGGAACTATGGGTTGTTTGCCCATGGTTTGTTTGTTTGTATTATTATTATTATTTTTTTTTTCTGTGTGGGTTTCTGAAAATTGACACACTAAGATTTTTAACTAAGGTATTTAGTAAGAATAGTTATTATATTGAATCATAATTAAAATAATTTATAAACAACAAATATTGAACACCCACAAAATTATTATTCTTAATAATGTCTTGTTAGTGATTGAATTGAGTCAATTTAAAACTAACTTTTACACTAATATATAATTCAGATAGACTGTAGACAAAATTAATTAATTAATTAATTAATTAATTTTCTTTAAAGAATAATTAAAATATGGGTTTTCACAGTGCTGGCTGGTGACTCTGAGTCTGCCTCGATCCAGATGTACTAGGTGTACCGCCCACCTGTGGACAGTACCTCTTTATGTGTCCTGCCTGTCCACACTGAAAGCAAGTCAAAGACTGCCCCCTCCCCTGAAACTGGCTCAGTGGGCGGATTGAAGACGAAGCAGACCGTTGTTCTCCCCCCTTCTGTAGGCAAGAAAAGGACTTGTGACCCAACTAACCACACTTAAAACAAGAAAATCCTCCCTGGCCACCTCTCCCTGTCCCTGATCTCGGCATTAGAAAAGTGGACCTAGATTGTGCCCCATGAGACTGCTGTGGTGTAAAATCCCTCTGTCTCTTTCAGTCTCTGGCCTCACCCTACATCTCCTAGCCTCTCTGCCTGAAACCCCTGATCTCTCTCTCTCTCTCTCTCTCTCTCTCTCTCTCTCTCTCCAGCTGCTAACCGGGTTTCCATATGTGCCGCTGCCTTGACAAGATGGATGTAGTCCCTCATCATAGACCCGCCCACACAGTAGACAAGCTCATCTCTCAGTCGAGTCTCAAACTCGACACAACAACGCTCCTCTGTCACCACAAGCTCAGGAGCAAATCTGAACAAACTAGCAAAAGTGGCCTTAAACTCCGCCACTGGTGTGCCAAACTGCTGCTTATGGTTCTTGAACTGTTCCCTCAACCTCTCTTTGACAGTAGCAGGCATATACTTCTCCTAAAAGACATTGACAAAGGCCTCCCAGGTCACCCCAATACGTCTTCACACGTATTTCCACCACTGACCCGCTTCTCCTTTCAACTGAAAGAATGCCAAGGTCACTCTCTGAACGTCGTCCTCAATGTCTAGCATCTCAAACATCTTAACCATCTACTCTAGCCACTCATCAGCCTTCAGTGGCTCCTTAGGATCTCTTACAAAAATATCTGGATTGGTCCAGAAGAACTCCCTTTTTAGCAGGAGTGGTCTTGTCTCTACAACTGGGGCAACTAGGGCAGCTAGGGCCTGTGCTAGGTTCTCGGCCCTCAGTATGTTCAGTGCCCCTACTATCTCTCATGCCAAAGCACCCATGGCTTGTTGCCCAGCCGGCTCAGCCACATTTTCTTGCCTTGTCCCCTCCTCCTGCACCGGAATCTCATCCGGTATTGGCATCTCGTGCCTCCTAGGCCTGCCACGCCTACCACTGCCCCTTTCGCGTCCTAACATCCTAATAAAGGTAACACTCGAGATTAACATAATCACAATTGTGTCAAAGCTACTCACTCATGTCCTAGGGCAATGGGCAACAGTTACTTTATTCCACATAAACACATAGTCACATAAGCACATACAGATTTTCTTTCTAGATAATGATTGTCCCATGACATTGCTAGAGTTCCAATCAGAAATAGCAGTGATCAAATGCTCTTCTGACTGGACTTCCAGAAACTCACAGACCCAATCAACATCTCAGAAATCAAACTCCATACCCATATAATCACATAAGCATGTTATCACATAGCACATCATCATACAGATATCTCTATCAAGCGAGATAAACCCACTGCGGTACTAACTACTCCCCACATACCCAAAATATTCGAACTCGGTATGCTCTGATACCAAGTCGTAATGCCCTAAAAAATTGGGCAAGGTATATCTATTTATACAACAAACCCACCTAATAGACAAACACATATATATAGCTAACTATTCCATACATCCATTTCCATTTCATCCCAAATGCCAAATACATGTTGTTCACATCTCAATGCCCCAGTTCCAATCCCAAGCATACATCTTATAACAAGTATGAAATGGAAGCCAAATAGTTAATAAGTGCCCTACAGGCTTACAAATTTATCCAAGAACATTCTTGGTTACACAAAATGGAGTTTCAACTTAACGCAAATACAGACCTGGACTTACATTCAACAAATAACAATAAAACAAAAATGAAGCCTCAGCTCTAAGTCCTCCCAAGTCAGTGCCTTGGTGGAGGCATATCACTTGTACCTGAAATACTTTCCCTTATAGGGTGAGCCACAGCCCAGTAAAGATATACTACACAACATATGGACCATGACAAGACTAAAGAAGAGTATGCTCATACCATGCTCATGATAAAACATTTTATCTCTCTTTTTATAAAGCATACCATGTTGAGATGCAACAACAGATATAAAACTAATCCTATTTTAAACCGTATCTGTTACATGAATACAGGCTCTGTGAATCTCTAGGTGAGTGTCTTCAAGTAGGCCCTAATGCACTATCACTGTCATTTTTACTAGTAAACTGGAAGGCTCGACACCTAACCGCGCGGTTCTACACCCCCTACCCAGATTTACCAAGTATTCATTTTTTCGCAAATAGATACATTTCCAAACATTTCTAAAAAACAAATACATTTCCAATGAAATGAATGTAATGCAATGTCCAATGCAACAATAAGGAATATGGTTCAATTTACCTAAGTCTTATGCATTTCTACAACAATCGTGGCTATCCTCTACCGATAGCCCAAAACAGATATTTCTAAACAGATATTTAAACAATTAAATTCGAAAAATTTTGATAAATACAATCTATTCCACATCTCATCAAATATGAACAACTACACTAGTTTTTATATCACAATCACGTCCGGTAACCTCTCATGGTCCATTTCTAACCGTGTCGATTTTATTCCAATAGATACATTAAGCAAAACAATACCGTTAATGCCCAAGAAAACATCATTTTCTTTCCAAACTCATTCTCCATGCATTATTCAACTATGACATCCTATTTTGATCAAAAGCCCCAAAAGTTAAACATAATTCCTTTGTTTTCTTTAAAAATGCACTTTTGGTCGCAAAACCAGTAAAAATTTCAAAACCGATCGAGTAGAAGTCCGTTTTTGTTCAAATTTAAAACATAGCTCTTTCATAATCTTACAAGCATATTCCAAGTTTACACTTTCACAATTTGGGTATCAACTCTTTATTTTTCTCAAAATTTCTCTTTTAAGCAAATGAATCACAAATTTTCCAAAAATTCTAATTAAATTATATATAACTTTAAGCTCCATATAATCAAGTAAAAGTGCATAAAGAAGTGTAGAACAAAACCCTACCTCAAGCCAAGAAATTTTCAAAGTTTTCGACAACAGAAATTAAATCCGTTTAAAGCCAAACGACGCTGTTTCCGCCCTCTACGTTTTGATCCAAAGCACTAGGGGTTAAAAATGACTTACACTAGATCAAACCCAAGAAAAACCAATTTGAAACCCCTTTTCTCTTCTTTCCTCATGGCAAGAACTCCAAGAACTCCCAAAAGTTGAACAAAATATCTATTTTGTTACTATTTATATATAATTCTCTCCCTTTTCTTTTCTTTTTTTTTGTTTTAACTAAACAAATATCTAACCATATATATACACCTATTTATATATATATATATATATATCAATTAAAATACATTTCAACATCTTTAATGACAAAAGTAAATATAATATTTTCTCACTACGAAATATATTTCGTTTAATGGTACACACCATAAATATTCACAACTCTTTTATGGTAATCAAATAATAATAATAAAACCACAACAATATTACATAGTTACTAATGTTCATGATTCAATCAATTGGGTCCAAAATAAATAGAGTTTAATAATTTAAAATAAATCCCCAACTGAGATTAAAGTATAAATTCAATTTGATTCAACTCGTTACAAAGCATAAATATTTTATTTTTAAAAAATTATAAATACACCTATAAGGTTTGTTTAAAATATGAATCAGTCCAATAATACTAAAAATTATAATTATCGTTTGTTATAAATTTTAATTTAACATAATATTTAGGGGGGAAATTCTCCCATGCAATAATAAATTATCAAAATTTTTTATTGAAAAATATTTCTTATATCATTAAAAACTATTAATTGACTTAATGATTTATTTATTAATAAAATGATTAATTGAAAAATATTTTTTATATCATTAAAATTTTTTATTTACTTAATGATTTACTTATTAATAAAATTGGTCATTTGTTATACAAGTATGATTTATGTATTAATAAAATTAGACATTTATATATAAATGTATTTGCTTCTGCTTCTTTATTAGTTGTGTGAATTATATTTTTTTTTTTTTTAAATGGAAGAATTATCTTAGTATTTGTTTTATATTTATCTGTTGAGAAAAACTACACACCATAATTTTGAGTGAATTATCTTTTTTTTTTTAAATGGGAGAATTATCTTAGTATTTGTTTTATATTTATCTGTTGAGAAAAACTACACACCATAATTTTTTTTTATAAGTTCGGAAGAAATATTAAAAACTCATAAATTCACCCAAAATGATATAATAATAGAATTGGAGTCTACACCATTAGGTGTATAACAAATCAAAAAATGATACATATTGTACCATATAATTCTATCATATATCTAATAATTTATTCTATTCAATTTCATAGAATAATATTTTAATTTTAAAAAAAATTATCAAAATACAAAACTTAAAAATATTGTAATAATAAGGCCCTAGCCTTTTTAAACAAGTAAATATGTATATATATACATATATATGTATATATATAAATTAAACCATAAATGTACCTAAATAATCTAATTTATTTCCATAAAATTATGTTAATCTACTTTTAATTTTTAACACAATTTCTCTTTTAATAATATTTTTAATTAAATTAAATTAATTTTTTTTTATATAAAAGATGACAATTAAGGTTAGGGTTTGGTCAGTATTAAGATTTAATTTGGAGAGTAAGATGAATATGAGGGTATTATTGACATTTGATTCAACTTTTGACTTTAGCTTAACACTTTTGCATTATCCACTCTCAAAGCGAAAAAACTAACTGTAGTACTTTAGTCCAAAATCATAAGAGAGTTCTCTGTCGATGTTTGAAACATAGGGGGGTAAAATACTCTAAGGTGAAACCACAATCGGGTAAAGTAAATTTTGCCCCATAATTCTATTATATATATATTTTTTGTGGTAAATTACACTCGCTTCTGTTGAGATTTGAGAAAAATATAATTAGTCTCACATTTTTAAAATAATTACACCTAGTTTGGTTTTGATTGATTTTTTGAAAATTGAATTTTTTATTTTTCAAATCTTGCCCCATAATTTTATTATATTTTTTTTTTGTGGTAAATTACACTCACTTCTGTTGAGATTTGAGAAAAATATAATTAGTCTCACATTTTTAAAATAATTACACCTAGTTTGGTTTTGATTGATTTTTTGAAAATTGAATTTTTTATTTTTCGTATTTTTTTTATTTTTGGTGATTTTTTAAACATTTTAATTAAATTTTTTTTTTTTACTTTCTAGATATATGCACATAACTTAGATGCACCTAAAAAATAAAATATTTATGAAAAAAATATTTTAAAAATATAATAAATATACAAGAATACGAAAATATACTGAATTTTTGTATTTTTTTTGTATTTGATGAATTTTTTAAAGATTTTTTTCCATAAATATTACACTTTTTAACTATATTTAGGTTAGGTGCATCAAAAAAAAAATTTAAAAAAATTATTAAAGTATTAAAATTTTGGATAACTATCAATAGGTCCTAATAGTTGAACTTAATTCCCATGAAATCTTATTGAAAATAAGTTTTAGTAAAATTGTCGTTAAAAATAATTTTTTGTGACGATTTTTTGTATATGTTGCTAACATTGACAATTAGTGACTTTTTTGTCATGATTTTTATAAATTCTAGAATTTAAAATTAGTGACGTTTGCTGGAACGAACTTTTCAAATTGTTGCTAAATATTGAAAATTAGTGATATTTTTTTGTGAATTTTTTTTAAACTATCGCTAATACTTATAATTAGTGACATTTTTTGTGACAAAAATTTTAAACTATCACTGAAAATTAACAATTAGTAACCTCTTTTAATAGTGTTTGATGAAAAACGTTATTAATTATCATAGGATCTATTGGACAATAAATTCATTTATTAGGATCTACACGTGTAAGTCACTCTAAAATTTTTGACTAAATATTATAAAAAAAAATACGAAAAACAAAACAAAAAAAACTCAATTTTTTTAAAATGAGCTCAATTTTCTAAAACCAAACAAGGTTTTCTTGAAGTTTTAATTCACACTACACTTGAGACATTTTTCATTATTAATTTGTTAGACATGAATGAAAAGATGATATTGTTAACTATTTTATGTTAAAATGTACAATTATCTTTGTTTAGTGTCTTGCTTTACCCTTAATAAAAGGAAGATTAGTGTAATTATGTCAAAAGTGTGAAATTAACCATATTATTCTTAAACTTCAAGGAAGGTGAGTTTAATTTACCACATTTTAAAAAATAATAATTAGTAGTTTTGTTAAAGCATCTAACTCAAAATCAATTATTATGAATGAAGAGGCCCCATGAGTATATTAACTAAGGTTGTTGTGACTAATAGAGACAATGCGAGACAACTTTAACACTCCTCACACATGCAACCTGGATAGCATGTGGAGATAACAAAGACATGAGAGGCAAGAGAGTAGATTTGGATGGAAATTTAACCCATTAAAGATCACCTGAGACCCAACTATGATACGATACCATGTTAAGGATCTAACTAAAATCTAATTAGTTATGAGTAAAAGAGTTTGGAGTATATTAACTAAATTTAGGATTCGTTTGGGATGTAGGTTGTTTTTTTGGCCTTTTAGCTATATTAGTCTAGGGCTAAAAAATCTCATTTGAGATAGGCTTTTGGTTTTTTTGACATTTGTGATAGAAAAAATGAAATGATTATAGTTTGAATGTGATATTTTGTCTTTAATTTTTTAACTTATTTTATCTTTTTGTAACTAAAATAACCTTTTAATCCCAAAATTTGCTATGCTAAACGAGTGCTTAAGTGCTTTATAGAAACAATGTAAGGACAAGTTTAATAGATTTATTAATAAATCATATTTATTGTTCAATATTTTTGAAGACAAACGTAAATATATATATATATATATATATATATATAACAAATAGATGATAATTGACCGTTAATAATGAGTAAAACATGACTTGTTTGGGATATGGCTTTTTTTTGTTAAATAGTGATGAAATAAGTTAAAATAATTAATAAGATAAAATATCACATCTAAATCATAATCATTTTATTTTTTTCTCTCATAACTATCAAATTAGTTTAAAAAATGTCAATTATCATCCCAAACACAATTTTTTAACTAGACTATAATAGCCTTAAAAACAAAATGTTTAAAAAACAAAACATATCTTCTATTTTTTTAGTTTTACTTATCATTTAAATTAAGGATCACTCGAGTTATAATATATATTTTTATTTTTTTTGGCAATAGCCAAGTTCTAATATTTTCAAATCATAAAAGCCATAATAATTTGAAAAATTATATTATTTTTAGCTATCTATTTTTTTGTTCATTATTTCACCTATCAATAAAAATAGTTAATTAAAAAAAATATCATTACAAATATTCTCACCAAATAATTTGTAACAAAAGCAAAACATTCTTTTTAACCTAACTAGTGTATAACCCGTGCTATGCACGGAGTTAAACAATAATACATAAATTTATTTTTTAATCAATTAAAAAAAATTTAAAAACAAAAAATAGATAAGATTAAGTGAGTTTTAATTATTTTTAGGATAAATTATCAATGTGTTTTAATAGTTGTACTTAATTTCCAGTAAGTTCTATCAATTTGTCACTGAAAGTTGTCGCTAAAAATTGACAATTAATAACTTTGTTATGTAATTTTTTAAACTATCACTTATAATTAGTGATTTTTTTGTGACGAATTTTTTAAACTGTTACTAAAAACTAAAAATTAGTAATGTTTTTATAAATATTTGATGAAAAACGCTGCTAATTATCACATGACTTATTTAATAATAAGCTCACCTATTAGGATCTGCACATAAGTCTCCTTTATTTTTAACTAAGTGGATATTTAAAATTAGTTATTTAGATGGCATTTTGGCTTTTTTATGAGGTAATAAAAGATAATGTATTGGGGTATGATTTTTTTAATTGTATGGGAAAACGTAAATGACTATATCATTTTTTTATTTGTTGCTTAAATTTCTCATTTTATCCTTCCAAATGCATAAACTCATATGCACTCAATCACAAGAATTGTTTGGTCTTTTCGAGATGAAGCAAAGATTTCCTTTTTTTTTTTTTGAGGGGTAAATTAAACTTATGTGACGCCCCCAAAATATAATACAAATTGCCCTTTCCATAAGATCTTTGAACATAATAGAAAATGCATACCTTCATTCATCATGATCTATATTACAAAAGATATTACATGCATTACATTTTGATAAATGTTCATTCTGAAACTACAACATGCAATACTAGTTAATGACAACAAGATAAACGCCCTACGAGCTTATATCTTTCCAAGATAAAACTTGGTTAAAACAAAAGAGAGTCATAAGCTCTATACATTTAAAGCCCTCGACTTGAATAAACAGTTAAACACATAAATAACAAAAATAGAGCTTCCAGCTTCTAAGTCCTGCCAAGCTACGTAACTGAAAATGGTTTCCCAAGTAGGGTGAGCCAAAGCCCAGTAGAGATAGACTAACACAATATATGAGGTTTAACTAAGATGTAAGTGTCAAATAAATATTCAATATACATTACCAACTTATATTTTTCCATGACCATTCAATATTGATATTCACATCTCAATCCATTTCCATTATTCATTTTAAATCAATTCATGAGTCTAGTTCCTTGTTCTCTAAATAACCCAAATGAGACTACAACTCATTGGTTCACAATTCAATAACATTCATTATTCAAACACTTCAACTTTGCCATTTTACGGAATTTTCATCCGAGGGAATAGACACGTATATATATATACAAGATTTCGGAACTTTCACCCTGGACACTCCGGCCAACTTAATTTTAAATGGAGTCTATCCCCTATCTCCTCCAAAACAATGATACATATACAATGTATTAAAAGCATTGTCATATACAATGACTATCCACAACACATATTCAATGTTTCAATCATACTGTCATATTCAATGACATAATCTAAATGATTAATTTCAATTCACCTAATCCTCATGCAATTTCTACAACAATCATGGCTATCATCTACCGATAGTCTAAAATATATATTTCTAAACAGATATACAATCCTTATAACGTATAATCTATGAAGTTCCCATAGGTGAGTGATTTAACAAATCCAACTACACCATTCATTCATACATCCTCCTAATTTCACATTTTCCATACCAATTCCATTATTTATACAAAATAATCATTCAACACAAATTAGGGCAAACTACCCCCTTCTTCAAATATCAACCCCAAGGCCAAATTTCACCATTTTAACCCAAGGTAACCTCATATTCAAAACCCCATTTTCATTTATAGAACCCAACATAGAAACCCTTCTTTCAATTTGAATCCAAACCCTAACTTTACCCAAATCCTTCCAAAATTTTACCATTTATACATAGCAACAAATATCAAGGTTAAAAATCATATTAAGGTGTAGGATATCCCTAACTCAAAAGTAGAAGCCCAAAGAAGAAGAGAAAGAACTTCAAAAAACGCCCAAACTCGTTTTTACTTGGATCAAATGAAAGCCCACAAGATGCTCCACCTTTTTCTCAAAGGAAATAGGGTAGAGATGCTTAGATCTTGGAGTATTTGTAGAGAGAAGTCAAGTTTTTGAGAGAGAAAGAGCCAATTTAGGGTTTTGGGGTGAAAAGATATAAAATTTCTGTGTAAAAAAGAGCTGTTGCGAACTGATATACGCGAGGCTCGCTCTAGCGAAGGAGTTGTCGCTCAAGCGACCAGACACAACAAGTAACCTCGCTCGACCGCAAGAAGCGTCACTCGAGCGCAGAATACATACCTATAGAAGTTTTACAGACGCACACCCTCGCTCGAGCGTAAAAAGTCTTGCTCGAGCGAAGAATTTCACGTTTCTAGAAATTCTGCGTCTCGGAAAAATACTAAGAACTTTCAAATCCCGCTCAAGCGCAAGAAACCTCACTTGAGCAAAAAAGTAAGTTTCATGAGGCTTGCTCGAGCGCAAGAAGCCTCGCTCGAGCGTAGGAACAACTAACACAAAGCTTGCTCGAGCGCAAGAAGTCTTGCTCGAGCGAAAAACTTCCCCCTCCCCAGAAAAGCTGCGTCTGGAAGGAAACCTGAGAACCCTCAATTCTCGCTCGAGCGCAAGAAGCCTTGCTTGAGCGAAGAAACAGATTACACAAGGCTCACTCGAGCGCAAGAAGCCTCGCTCGAGTGAAGAAGCCAAAATCTAGGCAACAACATTCTAGACCAACTAACAACCAACCTGTTCCAAACACGCCCAACATAATCCAAAATTCAGATACAAAAAGTCAAAAGGGAATAACAAGACAATGATACGATATTCAACCACGGAACCCAAGTCCGGGACACAAAGAAGGTCGGGGCAAAACTGGGATCGCTATATAATTTGTTAAAATTAAACTCTAAAATTATTAATAAGATCAAAACAAAATTATTTTTATAATGAAAGAGAGATGAGAATGGAAGTACCAATGCACTATTCCGGTAATCTTTGTTATTTATGAGAGAGAAAATAAAATGTTAGAATTTTGTATTGTATTACTTGGTGGTATAATAATTAGTGATATTATATAACGATTTAGATAATTTTAACATCATTTAATAATTAATAATATATATATTTAATTATATATATAATATAATTCAGATTTTAAGTCTTTCAAATTGCTCGGTTTCTCTATTTATCTCAAATTTAATTCAAACATTATAATTTCTCCTCAAATCCGCACTTAATTTAAAAATATATTACTAAAATCTTAAGAAAATTGGAATTGAATTGGATTGAGTCGAATCAAGTTACACCTTTATATGCATATCTATCAAGCATGTGTTTTGTGCTTGCATTTCATTTGATATCCGAAGTTGCTAACTTGGCCTCTTAGGCCATCATGCATAATTGATGGCCCGAGGGTCGAGGGGCATACTCCCTTGAGTCCATTACATGATTGGGAGAGTGGCCATGCATACATTGCTTTGAAAATTCTATGCCATACACTGCTTGCCCTCTGCTGCTGTCAATTACAGGTTCTGCAGGAAGTTTTGGCCGGTCGGCTACATATAGTGCCGACTGGCCAGGAATTTTCAGCTGATATATCAAAATGCAGCCGGTGATCATTCCCCGCGGCCGGTGACCATTCCTCCTAGACGGTGGTGCTCCAAAGTGTGCAGAGAACCTATTCCAAGACTTGTCCAGTCTTCAGAAGAGCTAGGGCAGTGTAAACAGAGGCAGTAGTGCTATGGCAGCGAGTTTCCAGGCAAGACGAGTCAAACATGCATCATTCGCGCATTCCGAGGCACGGCTGCGGCCACCTTTTTTCTGTATTTATTTTGTTAATTAATTAAAGGCCTGTAATAATTAATTAGCTAGGATAGTTGATTTGTTATTCGGACTGTATTATTCTTTCGGACCCTCCGAGTGAGGGCAATTGTGTAATAAGTGTGCGTGAGTGTGTGTATGTCTTCCAACCCCACGTCTTTCTTCCCTTTTATTTACCCGCTTATGATGGTAGACTAGGGCATATTTAAATTAGCATACCTTATGCTTAGCATGCGTGCATCCATACATTTGTCTTACATGCACCAGGCTCGGTACATCATGCTAACTGCACTCGTATTTCACTTCCAAGTTGAGTATTTGTTAGTTGCAGCATTTCACATGCCATGTTTAGGATAGCCAAGCCTGTTTGGATTACATCTTTGCATGTGTTGCATTAGCCATTTCAAATATGAACTAGGATCATGCATGTGATTACTATCTGGTTTCTGTTTTGTCTTGGAGTACTAGGTGAGCTTTTATGCTTTAGCATGTCGCATGCATGTGAGTGTTGCCATAATTGCATGATTACCATGAGGCTAGCTGCTTGTGTGATATAACTGCTTGAATTCCTGTGGATGGAGGTCGAATTGCTTAAATTGGGATAACGCATTAAAACTGTGAATTTTAAGCCCACTAGATAGTGGCAAAACCATCTTTTCTAAAAGCCCACTTGAGGGTGGCAAAACCTGCATTTTAGCCTACTTGCGAGTAGCAAACCATTTTCAAAAACAAACAGAAATGTTTTGTTCCAATTTAGGCAATTTGGTCTATACTTGTTTGCTGCGCGCATAACACAGTAATTCTAGGCTAATAACCAGAATAAGAACACATAATGCTTTCAAAAAACAAAGATATCATGGTTAGTAGAGGGCCGATGCTTCGGATTCGGGCCGAGAGGGGGTGCCATAGCTGACCTTCCCCAATCGTACTCAAGTTCCCGAGCCGAGGCAACTTTGGGATGACGGACACGTGGCCTTTGGCACCGAGTCAGGATTTCCTAATTTCCTATAAAAAATATTTAGGTGCGACTCTGTATCTGGCAAAGCAGTCCATTGTCTGGCACTTCTTTTCAAAATCGTTTCTCAAAACGATTTGCCGGATTTGAGAACTCTTTGGTTCAGATTAAGAACCGTACACAAATCGTGATCCGAACTGTAGCAGGGTCCCTCGCGACGTTACAGTTTCTGGCGACCTCTGCTGGGGGAGTTTAGAAGCTTGGACTCGAACTCGTATATATCCTGTTTTGATTTCATTTATTGTGTTTCTTTGCTTGATGTGCATTGGTGCGCTTTAGGAACATAGTGTTTGCCATCTGCCATTTCCTGAACGGTTTGCTGGAGGCTTGTCTTGTCAAGGCATACGCATAAGGCTGACGATTGTGGGGGCTCTGACAGTAGGGATACAGAAACCTCCGATTTTAAACCAGGGCATCCCATTTTTTGACCATTCGACCTAGTGCATATTTGGAATCCATAGTGACTATTCCAAACTAGGACAGGTTGCTTACCCGATGTTAGGTTGTTTGAAAACTGTTGCGTGCATAGCGAAACCCTAGCTCTTGACAAAATAGGATAGGGAAACCCTACCCCAACATAGGGGTGTTTTGGCTCTCACTTATCTGCTATGTGCATTAGAGTGCGTCTCTATAGGGAATGCGTGTATCAGTTTGCAAGTTTGGGCATCAGGCCTGCGGGCACCAGTTCAGTATTTTGGGATTCAGTTTACCTGAGGGTATCGGTTTATAGGCAGAATTTTGGGGCAGAATTCAGTAGAAGGGCACAGTCATCCTACTATGCTCATATCTATTTTGGCGAAATCAGGCTGAGGTGCTGTCTGTTTTCTCTTTTGCTAGGTAGTCTAGGAACTATAGCTTCAGAAGGCTCTACTATCCCCCGGGTACATTGGATTTGTGCTGATAGACTTTGTCGGGTCAGAGATTCAGTTCAAGGGCAATCGGTGTTTTTTCACCAGAGACAGGGTATAAACGCCAGTCAGGCACAGATCATTAGTTCAACAGTCTTCGGATCAGCAGTCATTATCCATCTCACCTGCGTGCAGTTGGGTTGAGATATCTGCTTTTACCACAAAGACAGATATACCGATAGATCAGTTAGATCAGGGCAGTATGGCAGGAATGGAAGAGATGGTGCACCAACTCCAAGAAAATATGAAAACCATGCAGCAGGACGCTGTTCGTCAAGCCGAATTTGCCAAACAACAGGCCGAGGTCATGGCTCAACAAGCAGAGTTAATTGCCCGGTTACAACAGCAAACCGGAGCATCTGCTCCACACCAGGTCCCTCCCCCACCAAGAGTCCCAATACCCGGGGAGACGGCGAATGTTCAGAACGTTCAGGAGGATACAGACATCCCAACGGGGCCGGCTCCGCCCCCGATTCTACCTCAACTATCCAAGGTACCTACTCCTATCAATCAACTGGATTCTCCCTTCGAGTCCGAGGTGGACCCCATGGCATTAAAAGTGAGCAAGCTTGAAAAGCTGTTCAAGAAATCTCAAGGTGTGAAGTCTATTCCGGACATTGAGGACGGGTATACCGACGCAGCCGTGACGCTGCCAGATCGGTTTAAGATGCCACAAATTGATCGTTTTGACGGATCCGGGGATCCCATGGTGCACCTGCGACTGTTTTCAGATATTCTAAGGCCGATGGGCCTCACCAGACTACAGAAGCTTTCACTGTTTGGCCGGACCCTGTCAGGTGTAGCGGCCATCTGGTATGCAAAACTGGAAGATGATGTCAAGAGAAACTGGGATGAGATGGCTGAGGCGTTCATTGCACAGTACTTCTATAACACTCAAATCGAGATTACGACTCGTGATCTTTAGACGACAAGGCAGGAGCCTACGGAGAGCTTCTCGGAATTCGTGGCCCGGTGGAGGGCGAAGGCTTGGATGATGACTCTAAGGCCTACTGATAAGGATCAAATCCGGATGATTGTGCGCAATCTCCAGCCTAAGCTAATGCAGAAAATGATCGTGCTTCCCTTCCCTACCTTTTCAGATTTGCATGAGATGGGAGTACAAATCGAGGATGCCATGAAGCAGGGCCTCATTGGCCAGGAGAAGGAGCAGCCCAGGAGGGCATTCACCCGCAGTTCGAATGCGACCACCAGCGGTGATGCAGCTGCTAGGACTTCAGACGTGGGCATGGTTGCCACCACCACACCGAGAGCAGCCACCCCCTTTGTTGGTGCATCCACTTCAAACCCCCGAACTTCGGACTATCTACCCCGAGGCAAGAGGGTTTT
Source organism: Camellia sinensis (assembly GCF_004153795.1). Classification (NCBI taxonomy): domain Eukaryota; kingdom Viridiplantae; phylum Streptophyta; class Magnoliopsida; order Ericales; family Theaceae; genus Camellia; species Camellia sinensis. The sequence continues at coordinate 1,608,579 of NW_021024905.1, read as the reverse complement.
CACCCCGCTCTTTATGCCTTTGTCTAAAGCTCTAGGGGTCCTACTCAGGAAAGGACATCTGAAACCGTTGGAACAACGACCTCTACCTGATCCTCTCCCTCCAAAGCATGACCCGACTAAGTACTGTGCTTTTCATCAATAACCCGGTCATGACACCGACAGTTGCGTCCGTCTTCGCCACGAGATACAAAATTTGATTGACAACAAGGTCATCCCCGCACCAGGTCCGGCAAAGTCTATCGGCACTTGATCAGTGAACTTGTGGGGGATAATGTGATATGATCAGGGGATGAACCACCTGCGAGCGGCGCTCAGTTTACTCCGGATGTGGCGTATGGCACGCACTATTTTGAGCATTTTGCGAATGCTAGTTTTTGTGCTTTCTGACTTGGGTATTGGGTCAGTCTTGTCATTTTGTATTAAGTCAGTCTTTCCATACTGAGTCAATCGGGTCTGTTTTGTTGTGTTGAGTCAGTCCTGTTTTGTTAGAGTCGAGTGATTTCGGGGATGTTACCTCGGACATCACTTGCTTGTTTTGTGTTTGTCTTTTTTGCTTTCTTTTGAGTCTGTTCTTGCCTTGGAGCCAGTTACGCCAACAGATCTGAATGAAACAGCAGTGGTATTTCATGCTTTTGTGCTTGCTTCTGCCTTGTGCCAGTTGTGCCAGAAAGTTTGAATGAAACGGCAGTACTTTTCACCCACTTTTCTGCACCCCAAAATCATTGCATTGACCTAAGTTTTTCAAAACTTTTTGAACACTGCGGTGAAAACGAAGAGGAAGGAATTCCTCGGGTTTTGCAAAACTTGATCAATTGAGAGAAAGAGAGGCATGCTAAGCCTTTAATGATCGAGATCATGCTTGTTAATGTGAGTACTGAGAAGGATCCTGGATTGATCCAAATTGGTTCAACATTGTCTTCAGCGCGAGCGACTAGTCGCTTTCTTAAAAGATTTCAAAAAAATGTTTTGCGCGGTCCTACGAAGACTTGTGTGGAATCACTCTTGAGATTGTGAAGCTTAGGATCGCTCTCAACCTCGAGACTCGACCCCTCTTAATTTTAAAACCTTGAACTTGGATTCAGAATGTTCCAAGGCCAATCATGATGTGTGGTCAGATTTGAAGCAGGCCGCGAACTAGGGGTAAGAAAAGTCAGATCAAGAAGCTTGTGAAGCTAGATCAGGAGCACCCCTCAAACTAAGGGCAAAAATGTTAGATGTACTCGAAGAAGTCAAAGACGAAGATCGGCAACAATGCCAAACCCCAGAAGGGAGGAAAGAAGAAAGTATTGCTAAAGAAAAACTGAGTTCCGATCTACAACACTAGGGGCAAATTTAGCCTCCACGAGATGGACTCCTGCATCGTCAGCGAACAGCAGCCACACTCTTGGATTCAGACGGATTCAAGATCTCAGAACCATTTGACATGGACCAAGCTACACTTTTACCCTTAAGAGGCTCGTTGGGCCGAAAACCCAGAAGGGCGACCCAGGCAAAAGTTAGAGCAAATGAAAGAAAAAAAAAATGCAAAGAAAATATACAAAAAAAAAAAAAGAGAAAAGAAGAAAAATGAAGAAAATGAAAAAAAAAAAGAATGAAAAAGAAAAGATAAAAAAAAAGAAATGAAATGAAAAGAAAAGAAAAACAGAGCTCGCAAGGTTGAAAACCCGGAAGGGCGGCCTTGGCAAAAGTTAGAGCGCAAAAGGTGAGGGTTAATACACGAGTGTACCTTAAACCTGAACTACGTAAGGCTTAATTCCCATGTTTGGGATACGTAGGCAACTTCATCTTGAAGTCCAACCACAAACACTTCGAATTCGACCATGTCCATGTAATGGTTTTGACCATCATTATCTTCTCTGTATCGGAGAATTTGGTTGTGTTCGTCACTCTGAGGACTGACTACAATGCGCTGTGGTGCCACTCAAACAAGGGGCAACTTTCCGTTGCCATTCAATGCGCTGCGGTGCCGTCCAAACAAGGGGCAACTTTCCGTTTCCATGCAGTGCCATCCAGACAAGGGGCAATTTTTCATTACCTCCGATCCGAGGTTGCGTGTCTCGAGAGTAAGTTCTGCGCTTGTTGAGCATAGACCGCTTGCAAAAATGGTTTTTGAAAATTTTTACTCAGGTTGACTATTTCCTCGAAAATTATTCCATTTTCCAAAACTGGACCATTTTCTTGGACCCAAAAAGGAAAATTTTCAGTACTCATAACCTGACTTGCATGATTTCAAATCAAAAATCGAACAAGCATGTTAATCTAACTCTCATTTTGGTCAAAGTTGTTTTAGTAGAAAGCCAAAAACAAAAAATGGTCAAAATGATGAACTAGGGGCACAGTTAAGTCAGGCTTCCTGTCTTTTCCCATTTTTAACATACTCGCCAAGAAGGGCACTCTACCTGCCAGAAGAGGACACAATTGAAGTTAACAACAAAGGGCTGAAAGCTCTTTCATCCTCCAAGCAACGAGGTATCAAGCCAAGTGCGAAGCATGAACGGGAATGGATCAAGATATTCCACTCATTTGTTTGGACAGATCTAATCACGTCCAAACTCCCCAGTAAAAGCATCGTCAACCAATGTCAATTGCAAATCTGCTGCACATCCAGCCGCATCATAACCTCTCCGTGGGAGAAGATCACTGTTGTGAGCAGAAGAAGAGAATCTAGCAGAATGCTAGGGGCAAGAGCCCGTAACTCCTTGTTTATCCACCAACCACCTAGGGGAGGGATAAAAAATGAGAGATTGAAGAATAGAGAGATGTGCGCTGTGAGAAAAAGTGAGAAAATGGCTTTTTCAGAAAAACAGAGATTGAGTGCCAGAGTGACGTGAGAATCACAAATGAGAAAAGGGTGGGAAACAATACCCAGAGAAACTGGCTCCTCGTGCGCTGAGAGGTCTCTCGTCTTTGTAGCACGTCTGTGTGTCGTGTCTCTTGTTTTGTTTGTCTCGATTTTGGATTTGAGTCGTTCCGAGCGTGTCTCGATGTGTTTAGGTTGTTTACCTTTTGTTTTTCGTTGTTGAGTCTTTTTCGCTGTGTTCAGTCGTAGGCTCAATACCTGGTCGAAAACTCATTTTCTCAATTTCAAAAAATGATTTGTTGTGTGCTCAGAGTGCTGTGCCATTCTCCACATTTGTGCAAAAAAGGGAATTTGTTCTTTCGAAAACTGCAGGGTTCAACCCAGGTCATGTGAGAACAGTAAAATCAGGATCTATCTGAAGCTGTATAGGTTCCGGACTGCAAAGCAAAAGAAAAGAGGGAAAATCGAAGCATCTGAGTGTGTTTCACCTTCAGCAAATTCCGTGATTGTACTCCGGATGTACCTCTTCAGGCCTTGTCACTACTCCGAAGTATGGGTGTGCCTCTACCTCAAGCTCAAGATTAGGTCTGCTTCAAGCCAGAATGGCAATCAAAGTGCTCCCTCAGAAAACCAGTCCCTGCCAGAGGCATCTTGGTTGTGTTTACAATGAGTTCCTAGGAGACCAACTGCGACAGTGGAAACTAGAGTTCGAACGGCTATTACCTAGAACACAAAGGTTCGGGATTTCCGAGACTAAAGTTTGGTTTAAATACCCAGGGGTGTATCCCCGGCTTGAAATCTGTATGGTAGCCCCATAGATTGAGATAGCGTGTATGCATCTCAATTCTGGATACTGAACTAACCTACTCTGTCACCCCGTTGGAGAATAGGGAAAGTTGTGAACATGGCCGGGAAAGAAAGGTAGTAACTGCGTTTTGGAAGTATAAGTAAGAGAAACCCACTTTTCAGCTCAAATTGTTTCTGCGGAATTTTCAATTCATGTCTTCGATGCGTAGCTCATCGTCAGTTGGCATGCACAAGGTGTATCCTTTTGAAATACATTGTGACCCCTCCGAGAGGTAAATCAGAGGTTATGTTTGAATTGATCTTGTTAAGGCTTGTCTTCCCTTATTCGGCATTTTGTTTCAAATATGCGTTGTCAAGCACGTTCCAATTGCATTGTTATGCACCCACTTCACTTGCATTGTGATGCACATTCCAATTGTATTGCTATGCACCCACTTCACTAGCATTGTTACGCTCATTCATTGCATTGATTTTGCACATCTATCTAGCATTGTCACGCTCATTACTTGCATTGTTATGCACCTTTTCACTTGCAATTATCATTCTTTCTCCTCGCGCGTGCGACGGGTTAGACCTTCTCTAGTTAAGAGCATTTGGAATACGTTTTAATGCTCACACCATTCCGAAACACCGGGACACGTCCCTATGTTTCTCCTTTCTTTTGAAACACCGGGATATGTCCCTACGTTTCTCTTTCTTTTTGAAACACCAGGATACGTCCCTACGTTTCTCTCTCATTTTGAAACACCAGGATACGTCCCTACATTTCTCTCTTTCCGAAACACCGGGATACGTCCCTACGTTTCTCTCTCTTTCCGAAACACCGGGATACGTCCCTATGTTTCTCTCTCTTTCCGAAACACCGGGATACGTCCCTATGTTTCTCCTCTCTTTCCGAAACACCGGGATACGTCCTTATGTTTCTCCTACCTTTCCGAAGCACCGGGATACGTCCCTATGTTTCTTCTTTCATTCCGAAACAACGGGATGCGTCCCTATGTTTCTCCTACTTTTCCGAAGCACCGCGATACATCCCTATGTTTCTCTTTCCATTCCGAAACAACGGGATACGTCCCTATGTTTCTCTTTCCATTCCGAAGCAACGGGATACGTCCCTATGTTTCTCTTTCTCGCCGAAACACCGGGATACGTCCCTATGTTTCTCCTCCTCTCCGAGACACCGGGATACGTCCCTAATCCTTGAGACACGTCCCTAACCTTTGGGATACGTCCCTAATCCTTGGGATACGTCCCTAATCCTCGGGATACGTCCCTATGTCTCTCCCTCTTCGGTTAAAAGCGTTCGGAATACATTCCAAAGCTCACACCATTCCGAAACACCGGGATATGTCCCTATGTTTCTCCCTGTCCCATTTCCCCACACGATTTCAGTGTGTTTGAAATTCATCTTAGGTTGCATTGTCATGCACACCTCTTCACTTGCGTTGTCACGCACATTTCACTTGCATTCTTTTATCAAACCGGCTTCGCGAAAGCGTATAAGTCCAATCACAAGCCGGCTTCGCGTAGCGTATAAGTCCAATTATCAAAATCTTCTTGCATATCATTTGCATCCTGCCCCTGAACTACGTTGGTTTGATTCCTTGCAAAGGGATACGTAGGCAGCCTGCGGGCACAACCATTCATTCATTTGTATTTTGTTTGTTTGTCCAAGTCTTCGGCCTCATTAAAAATGGGTCGTCTCTGGGCTTTGACATTCACTCACGTCATTTCATGACTCATGAGTTCTGTCAAAGAGGGGCAACTGTAGACACCCCATTTTTGACCGTCCTTAAGACTTGGGCGTTACTGATGGTGTACTTGGTGGAGAAAGGTGTGCAGGGCAAAAGTTCAGTTTCTTTGGCAAGGAGAGAGTCAAATCTCAACTTCACACCCTATTTTGGATCAAAGCTATTTTGGATGGTTTCTAGACTTTAAAACCCTCTCTTTCAAAACATTTTTGAAATAAAATTCCTACGATGCTCTGAGACTCACATTTTGTCAAATAATGCGCTTTTCGATAAACCGAGCAAGGACAAAGTGGAAATTAATGAAAGAGAGATGAAATCTTTGAAAAATCTTTCAAAACACCTTACTTAGGGGTTTGAAGTTGAAGAAAAGAAGAGAAGAGGGGAGAAAACAAGTTGGAGAAGAAGTTCGGCAAGGATCCGGGTAGAAGAGAGTCGAACGACCCTCGCTGAATCAGGCTTATTCATCTGCATACTTGGATTTTAGCTATGAGGCCACCACCGTTGAAACGCTTACTTCCGGGGCTTCGTTTCTCACTCAAGAATCTCCTAAAGCCAAGTCTGGGTGGGGGAGATATGGTTGGTTGAAGTTGGGCATCATCCCGGTTGGATCGGATCTGCGCGGCTTCACCAAAAAGGGTATAACTTTTTGCACAGGAGAAATTTTAATGCAAGGTTTGCGGCATTGGAAAGCTAACTTCCGAGGCTTCAATTTGGACACCTACCGGCCACTTGTTGACCTTTTCAGCATCTATCGGCAATCTATTTAGCCGACCGGCCATTTATTTTGGCCGACGACCTCCTTTTCTGGCCGGTTTGACCTTTTTGCACCTTCCAGGCATGGTGCATACCAGCTGTGCCATCTGGGATGCACAAACCCGTTCCCCCATACACATAAGTGGTTGTTTTGAGCCCTTGACCCCTTTTTTTGCACCCTTTCCTCTAGGCTTCTTGAGGAAGCCTTGACCCCTTATCTTGGCTTCCTCAAGAAGCTTACCAGCTATCCTAGCTTCCGTGAGAAGCCTTGAGGCTGATTTTCAGAGGCTAGGAGCTCATTTTCTGGACCAAAGAGCTGCTGTCACCTTTTGGCTACAAGGGTAACACACTTTTCCCTCTTCGTTCCCCATTTTTGCACACACTTTTAGCCTGTCTTGCTTTCTGTTTTGAGCTTAGTGTATAACTTAAAAAAGTCTTTTTTTTAGCTCCTTTTCAAGTTTGTTTAAGAACACTTTTGTGTTTGGGGTTGTCTACCCCCTCTTAGGCCTTTTTTGGCCTCATTTTTATGCATTTTTTGGGAGCTCCGGGACCACCTTGTTTAGGCCTCCTCACCACTGAAATCTTAAGGGATTTCAGTGGTGAGGAGGGTGTCTTAAGGTCCTAAGAAGGAGAGGGCCATCCCCTCTCCTTATTGTCTTCATTACTTGCATTTTTGGCCTTACAAAGGGGCCTATGTTTGCACACATCTTGAGCTCGGTTCAGGCATTTTTAAGTGGGTTTTAGGACCCTCAGAACTCATTTTCAGAGTTGATTTGGTCTTGCTAAATGTCTATCTTGCATGTGCTTAATAACTCCTTGCATGGCCCTCTAAAGTAACTCATCATTTTTGCATGCCAGGGTTGCATATCAGTGGTTATTTTGGCCTATTTTCATATGTTTTATTCACTGATTTTTGATGGTTTGGTGAGATTCCATGTGCATCATATACTTGCCATACAACCCATGTTTGCTAGTCAAAGTTGCATGCTATTTTAGTCCATCTTGCTAACATCTTTTGGCCATGCTTTGAACTGAAAATATGCATGTTTTGGGACTGCCTTGACTCTTTCTTCATGCTTCATGATCAAATAATGCATGCTTTGTATAGCTGTAAGCCATCATATGTGCCTAGTTTTGAGTTTCGGGGCTCATCTCATGCATCGGGTGCCATATTTCCATGATTCGGGACTATTTTGTATCATATTTCAGTGCTGAAATTTGCATGTTTACATACCATATTCCACGCCTTGCCATGCTTTGGTAGAGTGGCATTTGATGCCTTAGGTTCGGTCCTCGATTTGTGTGCATGCGTACACGCATTTCGAGTGTCTCATTTTCATCTAATGGCCACTGATTTTGGCATGCTTGCGAGCTATCCATGTTAGTTTAAGTCCATCATCGCATGTTGTTGCATGCCATGTCTGCTTACATGTTTAGGTTGCGCGCCTAGTATACATTGCTCATTTGCATGTTCATGGTGCATACTTAGCCTCCATGCCTAGGTTGCATTTCATTGAGCATGCATCCCTTGCCTCTTGATCAATCATGATAGGGGTTGGGGCCCTTTGATGTGTTTTGTGTTTGCATTTCATTTGATATCGAAGTTGCAAAACTTGGCCTCTTAGGCCATCATGCATAATTGATGGCCCGAGGGTCGAGGGGCATACTCCCTTGAGTCCATTACATGATTGGGAGAGTGGCCATGCATACATTGCTTTGAAAATTTCATGCCATACACTGCTTGCCCTCTGCTGCTGTCAATTGCAGATTCTGCAGGAAGTTTTGGCCGGTCGGCTACATATAGTGCCGACTGGCCAGGAATTTTCAGCCGATATATCAAAATGCAGCCGGTGATCATTCCCCGCGACCGGTGACCATTCCTCCTAGCCGGTGGTGCTCCAAAGTGTACAGAGAACCTATTCCAAGACTTGTGCAGTCTTCAGAGGAGCTAGGGCAGTGTAAACAGAGGCAGTAGTGCTATGGCAGCGAGTTTCCGGGTAAGACGAGTCAAACATGCATCATTCGCGCATTCCGAGACACGGCTGCGGCCACCTTCTTTCTGCATTTATTTTGTTAATTAATTAAGGGTCTGTAATAATTAATTAGCCAGGATAGTTGATTCATTATTCGGACTGTATTATTCTTTCGGTCCCTCCGAGTGAGGGCAATTGTGTAATAAGTGTGCGTGAGTGTGTGTATGTCTTCCAACCCCACGCCTTTCTTCCCTTTTATTTACCCGCTTATGATAGTAGACTAGGGAATATTTAAATTAGCATACCTTATGCTTAGCATGCGTGCATCCATACATTTGTCTTACATGCACCAG